>CM070680.1:11144514-11443407 GCA_036346265.1 Melocanna baccifera | reverse complement strand
TAAAACGAGTTTATCGATAATTGAGTTGATGAGCATATGTCCGAATAATTGACCTTGCCCATCATTCATGAAAGCGATGAAGAGGAGTGTTTATATCGATGAAGTGATGTCCTCATTAGATCAGCCCCACCATCGTAGTTTGCCTCGCCACCGTGCCACCTTGCTCCTCTCGCACATCGGCGACGCCGTCTTTGCATGCTTGCCCACGTTAGGCGCACCCACACTGCGCGACAGTTCTGTTTCTCCATGAACCAATTTCACCATGTACCGTCCCACTGACAGCTGGGCCCCACCTATCAGCCGCTACTGTTCCATAGACCACTGAGCCAGCCAAATTGAGTTAGCGTCCACGTCAGTAGTCATGCAAGCCCTAGGTGCCATGTGTCACCACGTGTCATGACACGTGTGTGCCTTGTCAGGCATCTGAGCCATTCTAGGTGCCATGTCAGCGCCACGTCGGCATGCCACATCAGTGCCACCTGTCAGCCACGTTTCATGCCACATCAGCCCTAACTGCCACATCAACAACCGCATCGCATAGTTCACTATTCCATGACCCAGGTCCACCACAGGCCTACTATTTCATGCACCGAGTCCACAACATATTAATCTTTTTTAATTTTTAGTATTTTCCTTTAGTTTAAATTTTTAAGAGCCCGTTCTCTATCATCCTAGCTCCAATTGACCCCGTTCTTTTTTCTAAATTTATTTAAAATTAAGCTCTACATTTTGGTTCTGGTTTTGAAGTTTTTGGTATTCATTTGAATTTATTTTGTGTCTCGTTCATTTTCTCTCTCGTTTGATCACGTCTTCGAAGGAGTAGAAGCACAACCAGAAAATCAAGAATTTATAACCAAGTAAGGTCAAGGCAAGTCATGTCTTTTGATCAGGTTGAACCTAGTTTTTAATCTATTATTTATTTGTTTATTTTGTTTTAAATTATCATTCATTGCTATTTTATTGCAAACCCTTGTACTTGATATGTACTGTCCAATTTGATTAATCCCTCTCTTAATAATTTTGAATACCATTGTACCATTGGTTGAAAAATTATTTAGTGATACCATTGTCACATAGTTTGTACGATTATTATGCATAGCCATGCTTATAGTCTCTTTGGACTCATCATCACATATGATCAATTAATTAATTTAACTTAATAAGATATTGAACCGTAGTTGTAGCCGCAGTTATAAAATTTATGTGCCATGACATTGGTATGTCATTGGTATTGGTTGGCATTTCCTTGTTGCAAAGTCAGTTTCCTTGTTTCTGTGATGAGGTAACGTTGTATGACTTCTGTAACTGTAATTTGCCACTACAAAACAGAGTTGGCATTTCCTTGTTGCAAAGTCAGTTTGCAAATAATAAGCGTAGAAATGCAATTGTATGGAATTTGGTTGCAGCCATAGAAGTTGGTGTAGATAGATCTAAGTGGCGCAATTTTTAGAAGTTGGATTGAAAGAACCTCTGTTCGTTTCACTAAAAAAGCCAAAGTCTTTCCTGAAGTGTGTTCCAACGTCCAACCAGATCTAGCACTGGATCTTCTGAAGTTGACTGTAATGCAAATAAGATATTGCTCAATTTGAATGCCTATTCTGTTACATTTCACAAGTAACGAAGATTTTCTGGATATGATTAGTAGTGTGAAAACTTTGGAAGACAACCAAATAAAACATATGAGCAGCAACTGCAACTGCAAGAGAAGTAACTGAATGTACAGCTTCAGTTTGTGTTCTGGACTGGGATGGCTCAATCGATAACACAATTGTATTGATGTTACATGTTAATTGTGCTATCCATTGTTTTATCTTCAGAAATCTATAATCCATCAATCAGTAGTAGCAGCTCATTTAAATACTTCAAATATTAAACAAAATTGGGGGTCATAGACTACATGCAGGTCAATTAAATCAACCAAAAGCTCTCTTATTCTATTTTAGCTGCATCCTGTTTTGATCTCTTAATTAATAGATAGCTCACTGAAATATAAAGGTTGACATTGCTGGAATCAAATTTTCCCACTTGGATGCATTTTTGCTACTAAAAGTGGTACATCCTGGAAGCTTGTGTGCAAACTGCATAGCACAGGAGCATTCAGTTCAAGAAGTTGGAGGGCATACCCAAGCTAGAGATCCAATCACCGAAGAGCTTGTACACTTCATCCATCACTCTTGTTACATGCGCGGTCATGTCGAGTGTGTGTGATATTTTATTCGGGTTTGTGGTTTCGTGTGCGGGAGTTTGATATGCTAAGTTAGGGGGCAAATTGACACAGGCTGTTGGGCTCACTACTGTTAGTTGCTTTCTACTGATCTGGTGGTAGGTGTTTAAATTAATTTGTCTGCGCCCTGTCGTGATTGTGTTGTGATGCTTGGGGGACTCGTTCTTTTGCAGGAAAGGGGTGGCTTAAGATGTGTTTGGTTGGATGGATGACACTTCCATCCCGGATGAACTCATCCAACTACAGAGAATATTCTCCTAATATGCTGCACGTGGTAATCGGGAAATATTGGCGGACGAGCTCGCCCAGGCGCTGCGCACTCGTCGAGATGGGATTTGGTCACCCCCGTTCCTCTTCGTCTCCTCACGACCGTAAACTGCAACGACGCCCAAAACCGTAGCCGCTGCCATGTAGTACATCCTACGACACGTGGCGCCCCTCCGGCAGCGCGCTCTGTCCGCCATCGCGGCCGCCCTGTTGCACCTGGAGGCGATACAGGGGAGAAAGAGGGGGCGCAGGGAGGAGGGCTGGAGTGGCAAAGCTCGGGATCTTGTTCAGGATCGTAGAGAGGCTCGCCGGGAAGGGCATCACCAAGCTGTTCCCCCATCCAGGCGCAAGCAGCGCCAGTCCTTTTATTTCTTTCGAATTTCGATTGAAGCGTAAGCGTAATTATGTGTTCCTAGCATCATCTGTTGACTGCGAAAGTTGCTTATTTACAATTTGTGGATTCATACCAAACTTTTGTCTCTGGAGCTACAATTCGATCCATGCAGCCGGTGTCGAATTGTGATTGGTAAGAATAGAGTTGTTTGGTTCATAAGAAAGTTGCTTCTTTTGCTTTTTAATCTGATCAACAGATCTAGTGGTGTGAAGGTTATTTCAATTGCTCTTGTTTGGATGCGATTAATTTCCATAATGAAAAGCACAAGTAAGTTTGGATCCTTTTAACATTTGATATCTTTTTTTCTTTACTTATTTCGGTTTGCTCTTGTGTTGTTTTGTAACCTCAATTGATTCTTGTGATTGGTTGTTCTTGAACTTTACTACAGGAGCTCTATTTTTGTTTGGAGGGAGCAACGAATTGGATCTCGTTCTCGTCATAGAGGATGGCAGTGCTTAAACATTTGTGGTTTCGCGATGTAAGATTTGGGAAAATTCAGTGCGTGCTTCTGAAGATGGGGATTTAGCAACAAATTGCACTGCAATTAGCAGGGCTGCAGAAAGGCGCTCATTGGGCATATATAAACTGTTGGTGAAACAATTGTTGAGCATTTCGTTATAGAAAGGCATGGACTTTTAGTTATCATGTCATTCCGGAAGCTCAGAAACCGTTTATTTAGATTGGAGTTGAACCAGTTTTTTCCTAGCTGACAAAGTGCTACACGTCCACTTTGTTTAATTATTCATTTGCCAATTTTAACTTTACTTCCAAAACCATTTTGGCTGTCATCGCCTAAATTCATGTACTGCTCCATGTTTACAATTAGCCAGGAAGCTGGAAGAGGAACTTGATGGTTGACTGAGGGCAGCTGGTCTCACCAAGTCTCCTGTTGTTAGGGCAATAATTGCACCGTAAGTGTGATATATGAGCGTATTACTTTGTTTTACATGCTCTTGATTCATTTCAGTAATATCACCTCTGGGTCTTAATCGTAGAGCTTGAAATGTTAATTTTGCCTTTGGCCAGCAAAGAGGGGAACATAACGTAAATAGATAGCTTTAAGTCCAATTTATTCATTTTGGCAATTGTCTTTTTTCTTAAAAGAAACACTGAAATATCATGAAAACATTTCGTTTACATGCAAAATACAAAACTTGACCAGAATGCCTTATATTGTCAACAAATGAGCATGATAAACCTTAAACCCTGACATATAAGCCGGATGGGTTACCAAATACCCATCCTTACCAGTAAAACTGGTTAGTACTGCCTTACTGGTAGTAACCAGCAAAAAATTGGTTGGAAGCCTATCTAGAACACTATGGAATGCTCCTCCGACTTGTAGTCCAGTCCTCACTGCTTTACTTATTTATTTTTTCGTATATGTTCATTGTGTCTATATTCTTCTGAGTTGAATCTGCTAATAACTGTCTTCATGTTTACTTCTGTGGCTTTATGTTTGGGCCTGATATATGTGGCGATCGGACAAAGAAGCTCCATCTTATACTTTCTTACCAAGGGCAACATTACCCTATCAAAAAAGATCTAAAATGTGAAACAAGTTGACACATTTTTACACATTTATTCTTAGGCCCGATGCCTCCTATCCCCTGCTTGTTGATAACCGGGAGAGGGAATTTGAGAGTATGTAGACTGAGATATCCTCCCTCGTAAGATCAAAGAAGTTAGCGCAAAAAAGTTTGGGCTTTGCTGTGCATGATAAAAGCAATGTTATAATGAGAAATTTCAGCAAAACCTTCTCTTAGATATGTGTTCCAAGGTAATCTCACTTACCCTAATCCATCTCATCTACCTTTGTCCATTCAACTAAACACAAAATTGGCTCATTTCAACCATCCTCATCTCACTAACCAAACAATAATATGTATTGTCTCATCTACCCAACTAAACAGACTTTTGTATTATCCTATCTTATCTCACCAAATCCTGGATCATTCTATCCACCCTCATTCATCCAACCAAATACACCCTTAGGCTCTAAAGAATTTCAATGACAAGCAAAAAAGGCATGAAGGAACCGGTGTGTGTTCTTTTTTAGGATTGCTAATATAGTTTGGTTGCCTGATCATGTAGGAACAACCATTAGAAGTAATATGGGAGGACCCTCACAGATCAGTAGTTCTGGCCCGAAATCTTGTGACTTAGCTGGCCCGCTCAAGGAGTCACCTCCATGTGTGGCCAGCTGCGGTGACCTCCCATCACTTCCATGTGCCATTGACACAAATCAAACAATAAATAAGTGGGCTACCATAGAGATCTCAAAGAGGCTTTTTGGAGCTATAGATGCCATGAGGAAATGTGTATAGGATACTTGTCTAGAACACCATATCTTTCCTAAAAACTGAGCCGTTCTTTCCCATGGCACACTAGGCACATACTTATAGCCACAAAGAAGGCTTATTACATAACGATCCCGACCTAGATCTACACTTATAGGGGTAAACCTATCATTTCCCTACTTGAAGTTACATGAGCACCCCTATTCGAATCTATATATACAGGGGTAAACCTAACATTTCTGTAGCCTATGCTTCTTACCAGGCCAGGCGTCTAGGTTGCTGGCATGATGGGCCGACTGGGCCAAGGTTGGGGCCCTTCCCAATAGTAGTCTCTTATGGTTGAGGGGCCCTATTTTTCATGGGTTGCGACCATGCTAGGTGTATCCGGCCCCCTCCGTCCCTTCACCCCATCGAAATGGTGCCTCTTTGAATTCCTACCAAAATGGCGTCGACTGGGTCGATGCACGTGTGACTCCTGAGATCGGGTTGGACACGATGATTTGCTACCGCACCACACATGGCGGCCGTTGGTTTTTCGCCTTTGCGATATGAGGTGTCGCGATAGTCCGTGCGCGGCACCCGTCCCCTTGATTCCCATGCCTGAAGCTTGGGCATTAAATGGTATTGTCTCATCTCCTTGTTAACCGTGTGACCGATGCTCCTTTGTGCTATTTGCCCTCCACTTTCACTCTCATCTTCCTTCTATTTCTTGTCATTCTTACTCATCATTTCTCCTTTCTCGACGATCTTCCCACTGCTTGCTTGCTCGTCGTTGTGTGCCTACCTACCGGGATGGTGTGTGCAAGTGACCACCATGGGCGAGTGGGCGCCAAATTCGTTGGCGCACTGGTCGGTGGGGGACGAACACTCGGAGGTGACCTGTCGGCAAGTGATGGAAGATGGCAGGGAAGTCCGGTGGTGTGTTCGTCAACACCTTGAGCCCATTGATCACAACGGAGGAGTTGGTGGAGTCCCTCGTACACGACGGTAAGATTACATCTCGAGAGGCCATGTGCCTCCCTGGCCATGGCCGCAGGAGGGTGAGATGGTCATGTTCGCTGCCTACTTCATTGTGGGGCTCTACATTCCTGTTGCGCGCTTCGTTGGTGACCTCCTGGGGTTGTACGAACTGGAGCTTCAGCAGCTAGCGCTGAACGCCATCTCATGCTTATTAAGGTTATCCCAACCAACTTTTATGAAATATCTACCCATCGTATGAAATCACTGTAACAGCCTAGCTGTTTATTAAAAAATATATAAAAATAAAAATATATAAAGTAAAATAACAATTAATTTAGTTTAAAATAAAAATCAAAGTTATTTGGTCGTTTGAATTTTTAAAATTTTAGTTGACCTGATTTTCAGCTTTAAAGAAAAGAGCCTTTCGGTTAAACAAAAAAATTTATAAAGCAAAATATGCAAATTTTAGTTGGAATTTTTTTAATAAGTTCAAAATAACTTTAGAAACTTACATGAATTTTTCTAAGATTTTTAAGCTTTATTTGTTATTTATTGTATTATTTTAAAGCTAGAAAAGAAAAACATTTTTAAAAATTAAAATAAACATCAATAAATTCCAAAAATAGTTTTTTTTAATCTTTTCAGGTTCCAAGGATCTTCAAAAAAATTTCTTGAAATTTTCCCAAATTTTGTTTTTCTTCTTTTTTTTCTTTTCTCTCTTTTCTCTCTCCTCCTTTTCCTTTCTTCTTCTCCATGAAGCCAACGCCCGAGAGTTTCCAAGCCGTATGTGTGCAGCCATGGGCGCCCCATGGAGCTTCCAAAACCATGATTTCTCAACGGTTTTTTACTTAAATAAATTGCAATCAATTTCTCTCATCAAACTCCTTCAATTCCCTACCGTTTCCCCTCTCATTGATACCTATTTTCGCGGAATTTAACCCATACCATTCAAGGACATGGATGGTTGATCTCCCTCCTCGGACCTCCTCAACCCCTATAAAAGAGAGCCCCGTAAGCCTCTCCTCATCCTCACTCAACCTCGAAAATCCCAAGTCCTCACTCCCATTCGTTTGGTCGCAATCGGAGTTTTACTTTTGTTGTACAAGCGTTGTTCTTCGGCCTTTTGTGCCTCGTCCGGTGGAGCCCCGCCGCGTTTGACCACACCGTTCGCTTCGCCTCACCGTGTTCTACGTGGTGCTCACCTCACCTTCGCCGGAACTTCGCCGGAGCATCGTCGGCACTATGGGCCAAATCGGGTCCGCGTTCTTCACGTCGCCACCGGCCGACCATGCATGCCCGACCAAAATCAAGGTGAGCATCACGATCCCCACGCTCTACTCTTCGATTTGTCGCAACTCTCGCATGTTAATTCCTCTCCGTTTGCCCGAAATACCGATGTCAGCCTGTAGGCTGCATAAAGTCTTGTCTACCGCGTTTCGCTAGTCCATTGGCTGAGCTGTCTACGGCGTTGAGTTTGTCTCAACGCGTTCTACGCCGTGCTCCCCTCCGTTTGTCCAAAAACCTTTCTCAAATTTTCGCGCTTGACACCTCGCCATGGCCGCAAATGGCACTGCGCGTCCCGTCTGTCCGGGAATGCTTTCAACAATCCGCTCACGCCAAAACGCCCAAACCATCCCGTGAGGCTACGCTTTAGACGGTTTTGGATTCGCCACACCCAGCGAAGATATTAAGTTTTTCGCTTTTTCCGCATCGACGTAGTTCGGGGCGACGATTGCGCCGCCTCCGGGAGTTGCTCGCTTAGCCGATATTTTTCCTAGACTCGCCGCCGCATTCTAGGCCATGCTCACCTTCCTTCTCCATGTACCATTCCCGAAAATTATTCTTCTCTCCACACCCTATGTCGTTGTCGCCGTACACGCCGTCATCAGGTTCGCTTGACGTGTCACTTTACGCATGTGCCTCGGGTCATTAGCAACCCATTGGCTTCACCTCCTATGCCTTTTCTCGCCGACGACACGGCCAAAAACAGTGAACAAGGCTGCTATCCAATACCGTTCACGCTGAATATTCCAATCCTTCGAATATTCCTGATTTTTCTTTTTCCAGAATTTTCTCGATCCGCCAATCTTCCAATCGCCGTTCTTCTCCGTCCAACTCTCGAATCAAGTGATTCAAGTTTGTAAATTCACCTAAATTAATAATCTATTTTTCAGTATATATTTCATAACTTTTGGATTTTCTCGACCGCCCTTGGTTGAGTCTCTTCACCGCCGGAACACCGTCGCCACCACCACCCAAGTTGCACCACCACTTCACCTCACCGCCAACCACCATCCAGCCACTTCCAGTAATACACAAGAGTACCAATGCACTCCTCGCAATCCCCTCTCTCTTTTCTTCACCTCACTTCCCCTTCGTCGAGCAATCCCGTCGTCGGGTGTCTCTTCCGCCGACGTCTACGTCGCCACCGCCAAATCTTCGACGGGACCGCGCGCACCTCCTTCACCCTTTTTCCCGAGCCAAAGCATGACCGGAGTACCCCACCACGGGTGAGCTTCCTCAGGCCCGCGTGAACTTTCGACGGCCCTTCTCCGAGCAAGCCGTTGTCGGATAGTCTCCGTCAACGATAATCATACCCGCCACTACACTCTCGCCGCCACCAACTCATGCGGCCCAACCTTGCGCCAAGATAAAATCGAACTCATACTCTTCTCCCTCTTTTGTACATCTTCCCGGTCTTCACCGCCATTGGATCACCCGGATCTCATCACACGAAGTCGTCCGACTTCTCCCAGCCATACGATTCATAAGACTCTGACGTCCGAAGGCTTTTTAGACTCCGTCGTCCAGAGGATCTTTAGACTCCGCCATTTGGAGGCTCTTTAGACTCCGTTATTCGGAGGCTTCGTAGACCCCGACTGCTCGGAGCCTTCAACTCCGACTTCGACCTTCAAACCCCAGAGACTTCGACCTTCGGAGACTCCAATTTTGACTTTGACCTTCGGAGACTTCGACTCCAGCCTTCGATCTTCGACCTCGAAGACTTCGATTCGGCCTTCGATCTCGGAGCCTTCAACTTTGATCTCCGTCTTCAAACCGGCTGTGGTTGTTGGACCATTTTAACCTCCATACCCTCCGATCTCTCTGAACCTTCCGATCTCTCCGACCGCTCGACTTCGACTACCATTTGTTCTCGACTGCTATAGTGTTCTTTGACCACGGTACAATTCCGACCAGGTCTTCGACCGAATCTTTGACTTCGACAGCACCTGCACTTGGAGTCTCTATCTTCGACTTAGACCTCCGCAACTTCAACTGTTGATTCAACCATGGTTTCGACCATGGCTTTGACTATGACTTCGATCATGGTTTTGACCATACAAAAATATTGTAGCTTCCGACCACTTTTCCTTCACAAAGAAAAGAATTCTAATAATTCCTTTTATTCATTTCTTTGAATTCAAACTTCCGTAAGTCGCCTTCCTTCGCCCTAACTCCATTGGACTAATTCAAATTCCAAAATTCATATTCTATCTCCTAGATAATATTTTATAATTTTTGGATTTTATTTGAATTTTATTTGAGTTTAGTTTATTCTGGTTTTTCACGTGTAGACTACGACTATTCCGGAGAGTATAACTTCAACGAATCTCAGCAAACTTCGAAGCAAGGTAAGTTACACTTTTGATCATGTTGCTCCCAGAATTTAAATTATTTATGTTGTTTTTAAAATTATTATGCATGCGCATTTTTATTCAAACTTAGTTTAAATTCGATTTAAATTTAGTTATGCCCAAATCCTTTGTGTATGGCCAAATTTGATATTGAACTTCCTTATGCCTTGTCACCATAGATGAAAACCTAGTTAGTACAATAGTATTGACTAGAAATTTTATAATTTCTTAGCCATGCTTAGAATGATTTAAGCGGGAGTATTTGTTTCACTGGAAAATGATGAATTTCTAAAATCTATTCTTGACTTCGTGAGTCAAGAAGGAATATGAATGTTTCAAAGAAAAATATAAAATCTTGGTTTGGACCTAGGCTAATGATTAGGTGGTGGGTGCTGGCATGCATTGTTGTTCGGTGATACAATGTTGATTGTCAGGCACAAGGGGTATGCGGTTTGAGCCTAAATCAAGTTAAGGACCGGTCTGTGAGCTACTACTACAAAGCTATATCAGACTACCACAAGACCGTATGGGACACCTCGCTAACTAATTTGTGAGATCCCAACTTTGGTCTCGCTATAGGTTGAATGTGAGCGTGGTGTAGGCCATGAGAAGTCTCACACAAGACAAGAGGGGCTCCAACATGTGGATTCATGTTGTGGTGAAACCTTAGTGGCGGCGTAACCATGTTGAAGACTTAGCATTGTAAAGGCCTTGTTATGATTTTTTCAGTCGCACGCCTACTAAGCGTGTAATGGTCGATAACACGAGATAATCATATCTTGTAGGTAAAGCTATACAACCTCCGCAGAGTGTATAATCTATCTGGATAGTCGTGCTTACGGTTATGGGCAAAGTGAGTAAAGTTTTTCATGGATTAGACTTTGGTTTTAAAAATGGTTTCAAAAGCTTATGGATGGATGGATGGAATCCATGACCAGTGGGATACCTGTGAATAAATTGGTGTTTGGTCGAGCTCTGCACTAACAATATAGATCCATAAGAGATTTTGAAAAGCATATGGATAGATGGAATCCATGTGAAATCTTTTGAAAATATGGACCAGTGGAATACTCGTGGATAGGTTAGTGTTTGGTCTGAGCTCTGCACTAACGATATTATTTTGTTAAATTACTCTTTCTATTTATTGTATCAAATTCAGCTTTTAAATCTATTTACTCAGTATTTACTTGAATTCGCTTTTATGCATAAATAACCTATTATGCCTTCCATTGACAACCCTTATGCATGCATTAACTCTGTTAAACCTCCGGTGTAACTTGTGGAGTACTTTATGTACTCATGTTGCTTCATTCACTATTTTCGCAGAAGGACTTAATCAACTTCGGTGAGAATAACGATGAGTAGGCCACGTCTTACAGTCATTCGCCTGTGGGTAGGCAGGATGGGCTGCTGCTTTATGGTTCTTTTTTCGCTGCTTATATTTAATTTTGGTTTATGAACCATTGATGTAAACTTTGGCCATCAGCCCCATATTTAGTTAATGAATAAATGTCATTGTGCATGATATAAATCTTTGTTATCCATTGTGTGCACTAGCTTGATTCTGGACTAGTGCGATTTACACAGAGGATCCAGGAGTCGTTGCTCCGGGGTCCGACAATCATCGAGCATTCTCTATAACCAGCGACACGACTATTCGAATAGTTTTACACTCTGTAGAGGTTGCATAACTATACCCACAAGGCCTTTACAATGCTCAACCTCAACTCAATTCCGCCTGTTAGGATTTCGCATCATACCCCCCTTACGCCATATAGTAATCAGCAACTATGTTCATCATAATGGCGAGATTGGAATTGAAATATCACAACTTAATCAGCCAGGTTCCCATACTAGACATATGGTTTGTATGGTACGGCTCAGATCAATGGCACACAAAATTAAGTCCTTAAATATTACCCAAGCAAGACATCCACATCCCTCGAAGTGAATCCACACTTCCCTTTACTGCACGATCACTCGTCTGAGTGAAAACCAAGTTTATATAACCAACACTAATGACACAAAGAATGTCATAGCACACAAATTTTATAACTGTGGCTACAACCACAATTTAATATCTTATTAAGTTAAACTAATTAATTGATCACATATGATGACAAACCCAATGTAACTATAAGCATTACTAAGCATATTAAACGTACAACCCATATGACAATTAGTATAGCATCACAACATAATTTTTCATCATATGGTAACAATGGAATCATGGCATTCAAATTGTCAAATGGGGGATTAATCAAGTTGGACAACAATTGCCACATAAGAAGGTTTGTAATAAAATATAAATGCATAATAATTTAAAACAAAATAAATAGAATAATAGATTAAAAACTAAGTTCACCATGATCAAAAGACATGACTTGCCTTGGTCATGCTCGCCATGACTTTGATCTTCAAATCTTACTTCAGCTTCGTCAAAGGCGTGATTTAATGAGAATGAAAACACAACGAGGCAAAAAATAAATTCAAATAAAATTTAAATAAACTCCAAAAACTTCAAAACCAGAGCCAAAAGATAGAGCTCAATTTTAGATGAATTTAGAAAAAAGAATGAGTTAATTGGAGTTAGGACGAAAGAGAACGAACTCTTGAAAAATTTAACCTAAAGGGAAATATTGAAAATTAAAGAAGGTTACTATGCTGTAGACTTGGCTCACAGAATAGCGAGTCTACGGTGGACCTGTCTCATGGAACAGTGGACGAGTGACTCAGCTTGCTAACGTGGTGGCTAGGGCTGACGTGGCACTAACGTGGTGTGACGTGTGGCATGCTGATGTGTCATGCTAACATGACACTCGAGTCAGCTCGAGAGCTGACGTGGCACTCACATGGCAAGACACATGGTGACACGTGACACCTAGGGCTTACGGGGATGCTTGCATGGCTACAGAATAGTGGCGGCTAGCAGATGGGGCCAACTGATCAGTGACTCGGCGCCGTGACTCGGGCCACGAGAATCCAAAGGGTTGCTCGGTGTGGGTGCGAGGTGACATCATGGCTGGCATCAATTGGTCGCTCAAACCGAGGCAAGGGTGCACGAACCGAGGCGACGACTGATGGGGAGCATGATAGTTTTGGCCAACGAGGGCGACACGCGGCGGCGCGGGAACTCATTGGCGGCGGCGCATGGCGAAAGGATGGCTGACCGGCGGGACAGCAAGGTGGCACGGTGAAGCGGCTCGACGTCGACGAAGATGAAGGCAACTGCACTCAGCAGCGGTGGCTCGGTTTTTGTGGCGCTCGGTGAACTTCAGTGAACGCGCACGGTTGTGGGACAAGTGGTGGTAGCGACGGAGTGCAGAGACAAGGGCAGTGGCTGCTTTCATGGCACGGATGTCGAGTCTGTCTCGAAAATGGCCAGCGGTGGTGGAATTCAACATGGACACTACGGCGAGCTCCCGGAGGAAGATGAATAGTGATTAGGTGGCGGATTGGCGATGCATGGCAAAGGGCGAGATCAGATGGTCATCGAGATAGCATGGATGAACAAGGCCAACATGTCCCGATGGTCGACACATGGCTTTGAGAAGATCTGACACTCGGATGAGGCACACGGTGAACGGCCGCAGATGGTTAGCACATGGTAGTTAGGGAATCAAAGGCTAAGGCTCAATGGGCATAATGAACATTAATAACTCAAGACATTAGTGTTTTTAGGATTTTTAGGGTTTTTCTATTATAGAATTTTAAATAAATTCAATAAGTTTTAGAAAATAGCAAATAAATCCAAAAATTCATAGAAAATTCCTTGAGACACTAGAAACCCAAATATAATATTTCTAGCAAATGTTAATATTTGTTTTAGTCATATTAAATCTTTTTAATTAATAAAAATTCAATTTAAGCTTATGTTAAAAGCCAAATGGTGAATTTTATTTTAAAAGCTTCCAATAAACTCTGAAAAATAGGGTGTTATAGTATCTCCGTGAGCAATTCATGGCCTTCACAATGTGAGAGGCAATGGAGAAGCGGGGTGCGATGTCGCGTTTGTACATGATGCCGCGACTAGCTCAAAGGTTCTTGCTCGGTGCACCATCCTCCGCCCTTCGCATGGGTCGCCTAGCTCGTTGCCTCCCTAGAGGAAGGCGACAATAGGCTTCCTCTAGTCATCCTCTTGCATGACGGTCATGCAACATTGCAAAGGTTTGCGGCTGGTCCTAAGGAACTGCCGCGGAGGTTAACACTTTGAAAAGACCCCTGCAGGCAGCTCTTGTCCTTGGTTGGTGACTTTTACCAAAGCATCCACTTCGCTATTGGCAGCCCACGGTATTGATTTGATGGTGATTCCCAGGAAATGGCATTCCCTTGTCTTAACCATGATGAGGTATTTGGTTAACTTAGGGTCCTTGACCTGATAGGATGTGTTGATATGCCCTGCGAGGAGATGAGAATCAGTGTGTAGGAGCACCCTTCGCGCTCCGAGTGCCTTTGTTTTCTGCAACCCAAATAACATGGCTTCGTATTCTGCCATGTTGTTGGTTTCTAGAAAGCCGAGGTGCACGACATACATGGGACTCCTGCCTCAGGTGTTGTCATGATGGCCCCTATGCTTGCTCCGGCAGCGCAGTACGCTCCATCCGTATGTAAGGCTCATACTGGCTTCGAAGGTTGTTCGCAAACCTGCTAACCACAAGGGTCCATTTGGCAATGAAATCATTAGTATTTGTGATTTTATTGTAGTGCGCAAGATGCACATGATGAAGAAGGGAGCGAGCTCCATCGGCCATTTGCCTATGTGCCTAGTGGGCTCCTTGTTTCCTAACATCTCCCCTAGGGGAAGCATGAAGGTATAGTGATGCTGTGTGCCATGAAGTAGTGCCACAATTTATGCGCAGCCATGAGCAGAGCATAGGCGAGCTTCTTGGAGGGTTTTTAATACATAGTAAATAGGTTGTTGCGCAAAGCCCTCCTCCAACACTAGTACTGCACTGACCACATGGGGGTCGTGGTGAGGTATAATAACAGAGAAACCTTTGGTGCGGGGCACACGAGGCAAGGGAGCTTGGCAAGGTATTTCTTCAGCTATTTGAAGGCCTGTGTGCACTCGTCCATCCACCGGGAACTATGAAGCTTGTCTTTACCTTGTCATCCTTCACCATCCGCACCTAGTGGTACCGAGAGTACACATTGAGGAAACTCATCATTTCGCACCCTACTATCACATTGACTAACTGGTCGATATGTGGCAATGAGTAGTTGTCCTTTGGATATCCTTGTTGAGGTTGGTGAAGTCAACGCACATTCGTCAAATCCTGTTGGACTTTTTCACCAACATGGGGTTCGTGAACCACTTAGGGTGGACCACTTCCCTGATTATGTTGGAGGCTTTTAGCTTGTCCACCTCTGCCTTGGCAGCCTCTTGTCGATTGAGGGACATCTACCTCATTCACTGTTTTACTGGCTTCTCGTCAAGGTGCACCACCAACTTATGCTTGATGATGAAGCAGTCCAGCCCTGTGATGTCATCAAGCGACAATGCGAAGACATCAGCATTTTGTGAAGCATGGTCATGAGCTTTTCCTTTACCTTAGAGGTGACACCCATTCTGATTGATATCTACTTCGTCGAGTCCTCTGGTTGTCATGCAAGATCTTGATCGCACAATACCATGATGACTCCGTCGGGGTTGAGGGTGGCGCTTTCTAGGATGGCATTTTAGGGGGTAATGTAGGTCGACCATGTCAAAGGTGATGACTTCGTGTCTGCTCTGCTCCCCTTATTCAAAGACTACCTTCAGTGTTATCTAGCCTAGAGTATTGACCGACCGTCCACTAAAGCCTTGCAGGGGTATGCCTGAAGGCTCCAATCTACTTCGTGGGAGGCCCATTTGGTCGAAAACATCCACAAACAAGAGATCCACTGAGCTCCCTCCGTCGACTAAGACCCACCGTACGTCATAGCCCACAATGTTGGTTATATTACTAAGGAGTCCTGGTGGGGGAAGTCTACCCCCATGGCATCCTCAACTCTGAACATGGTGTTCATGTGAGCCCACTCTGGAAGCACCTAAGCTAGGTATGAGGTGACGTGATGGATCCGAATAGCATAGGCCCTTCGTTGTCTTTTGAAAGTGAACTCAAGAGACAATCCACCCTAAATGGCGTTGATCACTCGGTGGGGGCTAGCTTCTGGTCCTTGAATTCAAAGCACGGCCTGAGGGGATTGGGCTGGAGGTGCCTCTAGACGTTGTTGTACATGCTCTATCATCGACACACTGGTGTCTTGGATGCGTTCTCTAGGCATGCTTTCGCGGAGGGCCATGATGGAGGAGCAATCACGGGTCAGGTGGCCTCTGCGTCCATGTACCTCGCACTAAAGTCCTTGCTGGTGGCCATCCTCGTGACTTCGTCCCTTTCTGCCCCCGAGGCCTCTTCAACCACGACCGCGACCCCTGGGGGCATTGCTTTCGCCGCCGATGATCAAGATGTACATGGAGCATGCCACCCTCTGCTGCTTGCACCAAGTCCTCTGTGCCTCGCACAGCATCGCATCTTCCTCTCGCCTCTAGCATGCTCTTCCATTTTATCTAAGAGCTCGCCCATCGACTTTATGGGCTTTCTTACGTTGTATTCGAGAGTAGGCCTTTCTAAGGCCTCAGATGGCCTTGTTGATTATAGTCATGTCGTTGATGTCCTTTAATTAACAGTGAACCTATAATATCTTGATTTTCAGAGTTTATCCAAGTTTTTAAAAGAAAATTCACCATTTGAATTTTTCTGGATTTAATACAAGCTTAAAATAAATTTTTATTAATTAAAAAGGATTTAATATGATCAAAGTATATATGAACAATTGCTAAAAATATTTTATTTGGGTTCCTTGTGTCTAAAGGAATTTTTTGTGAATTTTCTGGATTTATTTGCAATTTTTTAGAGCTCTTTTGATTTTATTTAAATTTCTAAAAATAGAAAACCCCAAAAATCCTAGAAACAGTAATGGGCAGCCCATTACTGTTCATCTAGCCTAGCCACACCCTTCCCACCTAGCCACGTGTCAGCAATCGGCTTCCTGTCGTCCGCATCTGAGCCACCCACCCCCACGTGTCAGCAATCGGCTTCCCGTCCGATCACGAAGCTCCGCCACGTGTCACGCATCGGCAAGGGCAAGCACTGTTCATCGTTCTCGCGCCACCATAGCCGTGTACGATGCGTTCTCCACCGGCCATCTCTATATCGAACTCGCACTCGCCTACGCGGCCGGACTCTCGATGTTCGCGCTTATAACCGTCACCCTTTCATTTTATCGTCCCGAGCTTCTACCCTCATTATTTGTGCCGCCACTGGTTCATCGGTTGTGCCATCACCGCCGCCATTGTTGTTGACGCCGCCATCCGCCTTCTTCTATCGCCATCCCTTTGTTCCCACCGTGAGCTCCACACCGTAGTTCATTCCTCCGGTCTAATGTGACGATGGCCCGATCTTCCAAGAGGTACCGATAAGTCGATTGTGTAGATCACGACGCTGATGATCCAAAGGTTCCACCAAAACAGATCGATCCTCGCAATCACTACACCATCGCTCCGATGGTTATCAACCGTACAAACGCAGCTTGACTCGCCAAGAAAGCTATCTCCTACAAGCGAATCGAGAATACAAGCAAGAGAGTAAAAGATGCAATCTGAAATTGTATTGCGAATAAAGATTAAGTTCACAAGTTGGGGTTCCTCAACCGGACGTGCGGTGAGACTACTAAGCAGAATAAACTCTTAAGAAAAACCCAAGGAAAACTAAAGGGGTGTGACCTCCTTAAATAGGGGAGGAGAAAGCCGCACTTAACTAATAAAAGGGGGTGTGGTACTATTGAGGGTTGGCTAACACACTTGGAAGCCGAGCAGGACTTGATTACAAGGCTCAAGGCCCACTTTGACTCGGACTGAAAAAGTGATGCAACTTATTTTGCACTTTTTGATCGGCTCGGATGGAATTTTGAGTTGAGACCAAATTCATCTGAAAGTAGACTCTAAAATCTTTCCAACGAGTACTCACAGGCCCCAAGAAACCTTTTGGATCAAAAGTTATGGTCGTTTGAAGTAGGCACTATCAAGTAGTCCGAATCTGAGTCGAACTCGCGAATATGAGTTGGATTGCGCTTGACGGTTCCACTTCTACACTTGAGCTCATGTAGTTCTTCTCTATGGTTCCTAAGAACAAAAAAATCATAAGTCTTAGAAAGTATCGAATTCTCAGCGAAAATATTATTGACTCTTAAAAACGAGTTTACCTGATAGTTGAGTTGACGAGCACGTGCCCGAGTAATTGGACTTTGCCCATCATTCATGGAATCAGTAAGAGGAGTGTTCATATCAATAGAAGTGATGTCCTCATCATCCTCCCCTTCTTGAATTGGAGTCACCCTCGACTCAAGCTCATCTTTCGCGCCGAAGAATGACCGTAGAACTGCAATGTTAAAGGTGGGGCTAACCCCAAATTCTGCTGGCAAGTCTAACTTATATGCATTATCATTAATACGTTCAAGCACTTTAAAAGGACCATCTGCACGAGACATGAGTTTAGACTTTCTCAATTCAGGGAATCGCTCTTTACGTAAGTGTAACCACACAAGATCACCTGGCTCAAAAGTAATATGCTTGCGTCCCTGACTACCAGCAACTTTATATTTAGCATTCATGAGCTCAATGTTCTCTTTAGTTATCTCATGCATCTTAAGTATCAAATCAGCACGTTGTTGAGCATCAAGATTTACCTTCTCCGAAGCGGGAAGAGGCAACAAGTCAATAGGTGCACGAGAGATGAAACCATAAACAATCTCAAAAGGGCATGCCTTTGTGGTCGAATGCAGCGAGCGATTATAAGCAAATTCCATATGAGGCAAACATTCTTCTCATATTTTTAAGTTCTTTTTAAGCACAGCCCTAAGCATAGTAGATAATGTTCTATTGACTACCTCAGTTTGTCAATCGGTTTGGGGATGACAAGTAGTGGAAAATAACAGCTTAGTCCCCAATTTAGCCCACAAGGTCCTCCAAAAATGACTAAGAAATTTAGCATCACGATCTGAAACTATCGTATTCGGAATACCATGTAAGCGAACGATTTCCTTAAAGAACAAATCAGCAACATTTGTAGCATCATCAGTTTTATGACATGGTATAAAATGAGCCATCTTAGAAAATCTATCTACGACAACAAAAATAGTATCCCTCCCCTTCTTTGTTCTAGGCAGACCTAAAACAAAGTCTATAGAGATATCTTCCTAAGGTGTGCTTGGCACGGGAAGAGGCATGTATAAACCATGAGGATTAAGTCGTGACTTAGCTTTTTGGCACGTGGTGCAGCGGACAATGAAACATTCGACGTCGCGCCTCATCTTTGGCCAATAAAAGTGATGGATCAGAATGTCCTCAGTCTTCTTCATGCCGAAATGACCCATTAATCCTCCTCCATGCGCCTCATGTAACAACAAAAGATGAACGGAGCTAGCTGGAATGCATAACTTGTTAGCACGATATAAGAAACCATCATGCACCACAAATTTATTTCAACCATTTTCCTCCTTACAATTGAGCAACATGTCTTTAAAATCAGCATCATTCACATATTGCTCCTTTATTGTCTCTAATCCAAAGATTTTGAAGTCAAGTTGTGAAAGCATGGTATATCTCCTAGACAATGCATCAGCTATTACATTTTCTTTGCCCTTTTTATGTTTAATGACATAAGGGAAGGACTTAATAAACTCAACCCACTTAGCATGTCTATGGTTCAATTAGTTTGATTTCGAATATGCTTCAAAGATTCATGATCAGAATATATTACGAACTCTTTGGGCCATAAATAATGTTGCCATGTTTCCAAAGTTTGAATTAGAGCATATAATTCTTTGTCATAGGTAGAATAGTTCAAACTAGGCCCAGTCAATTTTTCACTAAAGTAAGCAACATATTTTCCTTCTTGAATTAAGACGCCACCAAGACCTATGCCACTAGCATCACATTCTAATTCAAAAGTCTTGCAAAAATCAGGGAGTTGAAGCAAAGAGGCGTGTGTCAACTTATCTTTGAAAACGTTGAAAGCATGTTGTTGCATGGTGCCCAAAGTAAAAGGAATACCCTTCTTTGTAAACTCATTCAGCGGTGCAGCGATGGTGCTGAAATCCCGAATAAAACGCCAGAGAAGCCAGCGAGCTCAAAAAAACTCCCCACTTGTGTGACCGTTTTAGGAGGAGGCCAACTCTGGATAGTGACGATCTTGACCTGATCAACTTCAATGCCCTGTGAAGTAACAACATAGCCAAGAAACGATACTCAATTGGTGCAAAAGGTGCACTTCTCAAGGTTACCAAACAAGCATACATCTCGCAAAGTATTAAAAACAGCACGTAAATGATTCAGGTGTTCTTCATATGACTTGATATATATCAGAATATCATCAAAATAAACCACCACAAATTTTCCAATGAAAGCACATAAAACTTCGTTCATCAAACGCATGAAAGTGCTAGGTGCATTAGTTAAACCAAAATGCATCACTAACCATTCATATAGCCCGAATTTAGTTTTAAACGCCGTTTTCCATTCATCTCCTAATTTCATTCTAATCTGGTGGTACCCGCTATGCAAGTCAATCTTTGTGAAAATAATAGAACCACTCAACTCATCTAGCATGTCGTCCAACCTAAGAATAGGATGACGATATTGTATTATGATATTATTAATTGCCCTACAATCAACACACATACGCCAACTACCATCTTTCTTAGGAACCAAAAGAACAGGAACAACACAAGGACTCAAGCTTTCTCAGACACACCTCGGTCCAAAAGATGTTGGACTTGTCGCCGAATTTTCTTAGTCTCCTCCGGATTGGTTCTATACGCCGCACGGTTTGGCAAAGTCGCTCCTGAAATTAAGTCAATTTGGTGTTCAATCCCTCTAATAGGTGGCAGTCCCGGGGGTAGTTCAGCTGGAAACACATCCTCAAATTCCTGCAAAATGTTAGTGACAGCAGACGGCAAAGAGCTAAATATATCATCAAGTGAAAATAAAGTATCTTTACATATCAAAGCATAGCATGGCATATCATTGTCGACAATTTCAGCAAGATCAGATTTGGTTGCAAGCATGACACAACCATTTAATTTAATTCTCTCAGTCCTAGAATTAGGTGCCAACTTCTCTTTCTTAGGTGGAAAAATATTCTTCACTACTTGCTAATTTTCAGGTTTATGTTTATGTTCACGTTCTTTTCTCTCATTTGCAGCTATCTCTTTTTCATATTGCACGATTTCAACAGGTGTCAAAGGTAGCAAAATTATTTTCCTTCCTTTGTGCATAAGAGAGTACTTATTACTTCTACCATGATGAGTTACATCGGTATCAAATCCCCATAGACGACCTAATAAAAGTGAGCAAGCTTGCATAGACACTACGTCGAAATCAGCTACATCATGATAGGAACTAATGAAAAAATGCACTCTCGCAGATTGTGTTACCTTCACCTTACCGCTGTTGTTGAACCACTAAATGTGGTATGGATGAGGATGTGCACGTGTGGTCAAGCCAAGCTTCTTGATCAGATCTAAACTCACCAAGTTATTACAACTCCCGCCATCAATTATGACACGAACATGACATTCCTTAACGATGAGGAACATCTGAAATAAATTATGGCAATGTAGCATCTCCGCTTGCTCCTTTTGAGTGCTCAACACTCGCTGCACAATTATGATCCTATAATTCTCCGTAGCAGTGGTACCTAAAATTTCCTCCTCTTCACTATGTTCCTCTGGATCATCATCATTACCTGCAAGGTTAGCTGCAAGAGCATATTTATCCTCAACATCACTAGCACTTACATATCCACCATCTTCTGTCGCAATGTACGCTCGCTGACTTGGGCAATTTTTCATGACGTGTCCCATCCCTTTACAACTGTGGCATATAATCCCCATCGTACGACCTGTGGAAGCAACTGATGAAAAGCTCTGCGCTGGTGTTTGCATACTAGTGGATTTGCTCACCTCAAAGCGCGTGATGCGTGGTGGCGGTGCATCAACGCGCTCTACTCACGAGGGGGTGAGACCGGAAAGCGGGAGGTGGGGCTGACTTGGTTTGCCCGGTGTCGACCTCGATGCAAAAGTACTTTCATAATTGCTCCTATTCCATTGTTGTCTTTCCCGCAATTCTTTTCGCTAAACAAGCAAGCTGAACAATCTATTAATATCATTATACTCCTTGTAATCAATTATGTTCAATTTCACGCCTTAAGCCCCCATAAAAATGAGCCATCTTATCCTCCTCATCCTCTACAACATTACAACGCAGCATGCCTATTTGTAGTTCTTGATAATATTCCTCAATAGATTCATCACCTTGGTCTAAGCGTTGCAATTTCTTACGCATATCACGTTTAAAAGCAGGAGGAATAAATCTAGCACGCATAGCTACCTTCAATCTATCCCATGTATCAGGTGCTAAACCGGAATTAACTACTTGACTCCACCAAAGGATAGCAAAATCTTTAAATTCACTAGTAGCTTGTCTGACTCTATGCACTTCAGGAACTAGATAGGCATTAAATTTTTGTTCAACTGTCATCTCCCAATTTAGATAAATTTCAGCATGATAAACACCCGCAAAAGATGGTATGGTAAATTTAACTTTAGCAAATAGGTCATCATTAGCATGAGTATTATGGTGCTGAAAATCATTACCTTCTATACCATGACGGTTGCGTTATAGGCGGTGTCGTAGACGTGCATCTTGAGCATCACAATTTCGCCTCTTATTATCATCTCCCACCTCAAGATCTTGGAGTGCATCATGTTCATACTCGCGTCCGTTGTTTGGTGGCCGATTCACCATTCTCTCAAGGCGTGTAGTGAGTGCTGCAATATTCTCATTGATGGAGCGCTGCAATATATCTATCGTAGCTTGAAGCTTCCTGTCAATGTCCTCATTAATAGTAGTGCGTTGTTCACCCAAGAGCATCATAAGCTCTCCCTTTGCAACACACTCTTGCGCATCAGACGACTCACCCGACATGGTTAGTAGAAAATAGAAGACAACACAAAAGAATTATCCCTATCAACTACTAGGTGATGGAAGGTGTAATCACACACTCTCAAGCGTCTTACCACACTCTTACGAGTGTTCTTACCATCACAAATAGTAGGTGGTACAACCGGTGGCTGGTTCGTGATACCTTGTCGAGCATGGGTACGACATACAACAGGGACCTATGTCGATCAAGAGTAGGTGGGCTTGGAAGGCACAATATGGTAGCAAAAGGATCAGCAATAATCAGTTCAGTAAATGCAAGTTGAAAGATTGTTCAAAATACTCGTCAAAGTTGCCGATCCTAGCCAAATCACAGCTAGCCAATCAAGCCCTATGCAAGGAAGTGTATGTACGCACACGCAATGATCAATGTGACTTGATGTAAGTAAAGGAGAACCTCACAATAAGTACTAGGAGAGACACTAGCCCACTACTCAAACTTCTTTCTAAGGGCACAAGACTATTCGCGCGAAGGAGAGCACAAAACAGTGGTATCGGCAAAACGCGAACAACCCTCTAGTTTAAGCAGATACAACAGCTAGTCTCAAATGATGAAAAGGCAGAGTTTTATGTGGCTTAAATACACTTGTTTGAAAGGTTTCGATGAGATCTACAACTTTTTCAACTGGATGAACCCCAAATTCCAAAGGGAAGGCCGAATAAAACCCCAAAAACAGAAAACTAAAAACTTGTAATGCGGTTTCAGAGCTAAAGATGGCCGATTTTGGGGGTCTTGGAGGGTGACTAGTGCTAGCGAATCATTCTCATTGGATGCGTGCCGTCGTTATCTTTCCAACTAGTACAAGAACGTCGAATTCCAACTCCGTATGCAAAAGTTATGCCCGTTTTACTGAAGGGGGGTCGGAAACGGACTCGAATTCGATTTGGTCTCAATTCAAACTGCTATAACTTTTGATCCCGAGGCCAAAATTGCTCAAATTTTTTTTCTGTAGGCTTATGGATATTTTAAGAAGGACTCCACCAAATTTCACTGGATTTCGAAAAGGTTTGGTAACTTTTCAAATTTTGGACAGAGGGGACACTCTTGGTCTCTTTTTTTCCTCTTTTTATTTTCTTTTTTTTCAAACTCCGAGATCAAACTCTCTCTCTCTTTTTTTCTTTTCTTTTTTTCCTCTGAGTCCAAAACCGTAATGCCTGGGGGGGGGTCACGGCACGGGTTGGCAATGGATGGAAGGTTGCGGCAAGGATGGATGGATGGGGTGGCAGCGGATGGAAGGCCGCGGGAAGGATGAAAGGTTACGGCAAGGATGGATGGATGGGGTGGCAACGGATGGAAGGCCGCGGCAAGGAACAAGAATACACAACGATGAACGTACGCAAAGGACACGAGTTGCAACTAGACAATGATGAACTGGACTCTGACTAAACTAGCAATCAGCAACTTGAACACAAAAATGTAACCAAAAATTCAACAAGCAATACTGAATAGAAAAATTGCAATGGCACAAGGGGTGTTGGGACAACGGAAGAATACTACGAACAATTATTTTTGTGGGCTAATTTTCTGGAGTTTTTAGGACGATGAACATAAACTAATCTAAAAGCGGTGAATTACCTCACAGGCAACCGACGCTCTGATACCACCTAATGTGTAGGACTGTGCATTTTTCAACCGAACCGAAAAAACCAGACCAAAAAAATTGGACCAAATCGGTCAACTCGGTTTGATCGGTTTTCGATATTCGGTTCGGTTTTCAATTTTTGGGTTTTTTCTGGGTTCGGTTTTTTCGGGAAAAACTGGCTAAAAACCGAATAAACCGAAAATACCAAAAATAATCAAATATTATGCCATCGGTGAGTTTTGAACCCATGACCACAGGTTTGAAAACCCCCATGCCATCTATACCAACTGAGCTAGGCTAGCTATGTTGTCCAACTCAATGTATATATTACATATGTATATAAAAGCTCTTGTTTTCTATACTTCAAGTATATGTATTATCGTCTACACGTTTCGCTAGTCGCTATATCGGTTAGCAATTCGCGTTAACTTTGGTAAATATGGTATTTACCGATACCGCACCGAAATAAATTGGTATTTACCGAAACCAAACCGTAGTTCTAAAAATACCGTATATAACCGAACTACTAATACCGTATTTACCGTATATACTGAACTGATTAAACCGAAAAAACCGAACGCACAACCCTACTAATGTGACGATGGCCCAATCTTCCGAGAGGTACTGATAAGTCGATTGTGGAGATCACGACATTGATGATCCAAAGGCTCCGACCAAAACAGATCGATCCCCTCGTAATCACTACACCACTGCTTCGATGGTTATCAACTGTTTTGAACACGGTTGACCTCGCCAAGAAGGCTATCTCCTGCAAGCAAATCAAGAGTACAGGCAAGAGAGTAAAAGATGCAATCTAAAATTGTATTACGAATAAAGATTAAGTTCACAGGTTGGAGTTCCTCAACCGGACGTGCGGTGATACTACTAAGCAGAATAAACTCTTAAGAAAAACTCGAGGAAAACTAAAGGGGTGCGACCTACTTAAATAGGGGAGGGGGAAGCCGTACTTAACTAATAAAAGGGGGTGCGGTACTATTGAGGGTTGGCCAACATACTTGGAAGTCGAACAGAACTCGATTACAAGGCCCAAGACCCACTTTAACTCGGACTAGAAAAGTGACGTAACTTGTTTTGTAGTTTATGATCGGCTCGGATAGAATTTTGAGGTGAGACCAGATTCATCTAAAAGTAGACTCCAAAATCTTTGTAACGAGTACTCACGGGTCCCGAGAAACCTTCTAGATCAAAAGTTATGGCTGTTTGAAGTAAACGCTGTCAAGTAGTCCGAATCTGAGTCGAACTCGTGAATATGAGTTGGATTGCGCTTGACGGTTCCACTTCTACACTTGAGCTCGCGTTGTTCTTCTCCATGATTCCTAAGAACAAGAAAATCACAAGTCTTAAGAAGTATCGAATTCTCAGCAGAAATATTATTGACTCCTAAAAACGAGTTTACCTGATAGTTGAGTTGATGAGTACGTGCCCGAGTAATTGGACCTTGCCCATCATTCATGAAAGCAGTAAGAGGAGTGTTCATATCAGTAGAAGTAATGTCCTCATCAGATCAGCCCCACCACTGCAGTTTGCCTCGCCCACCGTGCCACCTTGCCCTCTCGCGCGTCGAAGCGACGCCTCGTGCTGCATGCCTGCCCACGTTAGGCGTACCCACACTGCGCGACGGTTCGGTTTCTCTGTGAACCAATTTCACCATGTACCGTCCCACTGACAGCTGGGCCCCACCTATCAGCCTCTACTGTTCCATAGACCCATGAGCCGGCCAAACTGAGTTAGCGTCCACGTCAGTAGTCATGCAAGCCCTAGTTGCCATGTGTCACCACGTGTCATGACACGTGTGTGCCTTGTCAGGCATCTGAGCCATTCTAGGTGCCATGTCAGCGCCACGTCGGCATGCCACATCAGTGCCACCTGTCAACCACGTGTCATGCCACATCAGCCCTAACTGCCACATCAACAATCGTGTCGCATAGTTCACTATTCCATGACCCAGGTCCACCATAGGCCTACTATTTCATGCACTGAGTCCACAACATATTAATCTTTTTTAATTTTCAGTATTTTCCTTTAGTTTAAATTTTCAAGAGCCCGTTCTCTATCATCCTAGCTCCTATTGACCCCGTTCTTTTTTCTAAATTCATTTAAAATTAAGCTCTACCATTTGGTTCTAGTTTTGAAGTTTTTGGTATTCATTTGAATTTATTTTGTGCCTCATTCGTTTTTTCTCTCGTTTGATTGCGTCTTCGAAGGAGCAGGAGCACAACCAGAAAATCAAGAATTTATAACCGAGTAAGGCCAAGGCAAGTCATGTCCTTTGATCAGGTTGAACCTAGTTTTTAATCTATTATTTATTTGTTTATTTTGTTTTAAATTATCATGCATTGCTATTTTATTGCAAACCCTTGTACTTGATAGTTACTATCCAATTTGATTAATCCCTCTCTTAATAATTTTGAATACCATGTTACCATTGTACCATAGGTTGAAAAATTATTTAGTGATACCATTGTCACATAGTTTGTACGATTATTATGCATAGCCATGCTTATAGTCTCGTTGGACTCATCATCACATATGATCAATTAATTAATTTAACTTAATAAGATATTGAACCGTAGTTGTAGCCGCAGTTATAAAATTTATGTGCCATGACATTGGTATGTCATTGGTATTGGTTATGCAAACTTGGTTTTCACTTGGGCAAGTGATCGTGCAGTAAAAGAGGAAGTGTAGATTCACTTCAAGTGTTGTAATGTCTCACCTGGGTAATATCTAAGGACTTAACTTTGTGTGTCATTGATCTGAGCCCTACTGTGCAAACTACTTATCTAGTATGGGATAGACTTGGCTGATTAATTTATGATATTTCAATTTCAATCTCACCATTGTGATGAACATAGTTACTGATTTCCATAAGGCGCAAGGGGGTTGTGATGTGAAACCCTAGTGGATGGGATTGAGTTAAGGTTAAGCATTGTAAAGGCCTTGTTGTGATTTTTTTTAGCATAAGGATGATCACATCATGTGAATACAGCTGTGCAACCTCTACAAAGTGTAAAATTATTTGGATAGCCATGTCCCCAGTCATGGATACTGCTTGGTGATTTCACATGAAGGGTAGATATTTCATAAAACTTTGTAGAGGTTGGCTACATGAATGGTTAATTCCCGTATGGTTCATTGGATGGACGGTTAGTTTACTTATTTTTCATTCAATTCCTTTGATTAGTTACTTATTATCATTTTATTTAAAGTTTGCTTTCAATCTATTTATTGTATTTGCTTTAAATTATTACTTTCTACAAAATAACTTTTGAACTATCCATTGGTAAGCCTTGCATACTATATTGCATCTTTGTTACAAATAACTTGTTGAGTACCAATATACTCACAACTTTATGCCTACTGTTGCTCAGTTGAGGAAGAGGACCCATATCAGCGGGAGGTACAAGAATGAGGATACTTCGATGATTTCACAGATTAAGATTTCGCTTCCCAGTCGATTGCCTATGGGCATGTCGAATAACTAACATGCTTATTTCTATTTTTTGCTGTTAGATTCTTAAGCCCTTTAGGCTATTAATTGTAAACTTGGCCATGAGGTCGTAACTCTGATAATTAATAATATTTGAGTCTTTTTCTTTATAAATCATATATATGGTTGATATTTCATCTATGTTTACACTGTGTGAACTAGCGTGATTCTGGACTAGTACGGTATGCACAGAGAGTCCGGATTTGCAAATTTGGGTCTTGACAGAACCTTTGCGAAGCACTGGAAGTAAGCCTGCAGCTTCTCTCCTGGCTCCTACCTCATTGCGAAGAGTTGGTCGGCGTTGACTTACTCCACATAATTGCCTTAAAAATTATTATGCATGATATTTCGAATTTGTTCCCATGCATGCACGGAGTTGGGGGCGATGGTGAAAAACCAGGAGAGTGTCACCCCTTGGAGAGCGAGGGGCAACCCCTTTGCCTTCATCATGTCATCCCCACCAACTAATTCAATTGTCATCTCATAGACGAGCAAAAACTCATAGGGATTGGTGTCGCCCTTGTACGACTCCACTGTAGGCATTTTGAAATCCTTCGGCCAGGCACTCTATTGTAGTCCTACGGAGAGGAATGACTCCGGGTCCATCCACTGAGAGGTTCCAGCCCAAGTTTGGTGATCCCCTATGCCTACCACTATTACCTCCACTGCTACTACGATGGGCACCGGCTGGCTTCAGCTTTACTACGTCTCATGTATGGCTCTCCGCAGGTCTGCCAACTCTCACTCTAGTGTCCCATAGATCACCCCAAGGGTGCCACTGCTCGTCCTTGTTGTAGGAGGGGCACCCTCCGTTCCTCGCATTGTCATGGCGACGACACCGACGCCAGTGCTAGTCCCGGGGTTCCCATTGGCTGTTGCCTCCTCCGTTCCTCGGTGTATTTGCCGCAAGGCCTTCTTCATCACCCATCACCGCTTTGTTGTCGCTGCATCGCCAGCCACCGTGGCGAGGGCGGGGGTCTTTGTTGGCCATCTCATTGCTCTCGCCAGTAGTGACCTCAAAGATGGTGCTCCTTTTTCGCTTGGTGGATAATGCCACCGTCTTCTTTAGGGTCGATGTCTTCTTTGGGGTTGACGTCTCCGCCTTCTTCAGTGTCATCGCCTCCGACTGCTCCTACCTTAGCTCGTAGCTTCCACGCTGGTCTCCATAGACGGCGATAACTGTTGTGATTACAGACCAAACAATAAATAAGAGGGTTATCAGAGAGGCCTCAAAGGGCTGTCCAGAGCTGTAGATGCCGTGGGGAAATATGTATAGGATGCTTGTCTAAAACATTGGTATTTTTCCCAAAAACTGAGCCATTCCTTTCCCATTAAGGGTGCAAACGGATCGGATTCGGTCGGATATTGTATAAACCGTATCCTAACCCACATTTTTTTCTCGGATTCGGAGTCGGATACGGTATGACCGGATACGAATACGAATTCGAATATTCGAGTTTCAAATACGGTGCATCGGACGGATATATAACGGATTCGGTTCGAAACGGATAATATAAGCGGATAATAATACGGATGATTGGCAAAGTGAAGCAACTACCGTTCTAAAAGTACACTACATAAAACATGAATAAAAACAATTCAACAACATATATAGAAGATGGCATGATAGAAATAATAACGACTGAAGCTTACACTCTAGTAAATTCATACAAGCCACAATAGAAACATAATTGTTCATACAAGATTACGAGTACGGAGTACCATACATAACATAAGTTTATCATGCCATAATAGAAACACAAAATAACAATAGTATAGGCTTATAGCCTCAAGCAGACAACAACTGAACGCTGAAAGTGCTTTCACGCTCTATGGCTCATCATCACTCGCTATTTCTTCTTCCTACAATTCGCCAATTAATATGTCAAACTAAGTTAGAAGCAACTTTATAACGAAAAAGATGAAAAACATTTACAAAAAACAAGAGTGCAATACCTGAATCAACATATTAGTAACAAGTGTCTCAACAACCTCCAGATCAGCAGTGATAGATGCAATCTTATTCTTAGAATCTGAAAAATGTAATGAAAGGTACATTAGAAAAAAACACAACTTTATTCAAACTAAAAGATAACAAACTATTAAAATTATCACCTTTTCTAGATGCAGCTATCCAATCTTTGGTACAAATCAATGCTTCTACCATCTCAGGCTCGAGGCGACTACGAAATGGATCAATGACCCGCCACCAAAGATCGAAAGCAGATTCTGAAGCAACTGTTGACACTTGAATGGCCAACACATCACGGGCAACTTTTGAGAGAATAGGATATTCATATTCCTGGTTCTTCCACCATGATAAAATATCAAATTTATGATTGCTAGATTTTGAAAGCTTTAGTGGTTGTTCTGCCATGTATTTCTCCAAGTCATTTGGCTCATCTTGACCAATGCCATCTTGAGTGTCATATAAGAAGTTATGCAATTCCTCATTTTCATTGTCCATAAAGAGATCTTCTGGTTCTTCACTAGGAGTAGATGTAGTACTACTCTTTGGGACAGTAGATGCAACAGAAACATATGCTTCATATATTTGCTTCACAACATTCATGAATTTTTCAAGTTCAACTTTAGACAATGGCTCACCATAAAACTTTTTCATGTAATATTCCACTATTCTTTTCTTAAACCTAGGATCGAGAAAGCTTGCCACAACTAGAGCAATATTGGACTTCTTCCAAGATTTTCAAACTTAACACTCATAGATTGTGCCATCTCTTTAATAGTGGTATCGGTGCTAGCACACCATTCAGATATCAACATCTTAATATCACAAAAACTTTGGTAAAACAAGTTTGCGATTGGATATAAAGTACCGAGAATAGCTCGTAACGTCATAGAATTTCTTCAAGCATTTGCAAAGTGTTAGAGCTTTATCCCATTCATAATCTGGAAGGAGCAATATTCTCATACCGCGGCGTTCCAAGCACAAAAGCTCACAAAAGCACTCCTATAATACAGGGCATCCTCAACATGGTATAGGTGGAATTCCACCTTGTAGCAACATCCAATGAGAGACCCATTGTTGTTTTTAACCCACATTCTGCTGCACACTTCGAATTCCTCCCACCGCAATGGAGAGCCTTTGATCGCTAATATAAATGATCTAATGTTCTGAATTGTAGATGCAATTTCTTGCAAGCCATCTCTAGCAACAAGATTCGAATATGATTGGCACATCTCACATGAAAAAATAAACCATCACACACTAGTGGACTATGATTTCGAGCTCAAGAATGACATCTTTAACACAGACTTCATTTGCGATGCATTGTCCAAAGATAAAGAAAATATTTTCTTTTCAATATACCATCTCATGACACAATTAGTAAATTCTTCGACAATTTAGCACCGTATGTCGTCCTTTCACATGCATGAATTTGATAATTCTTTTCGAATTTGCCAATCATCATCAATCCAATGCACAAAGACACACATATATCCTTTATTCGATTAGATGTCCACATGTCCATAGTTGTGCTAAAGCGACACTCAACAGTTTTAAAATACTCATACAATCTCTTCTTTTCTTCTAAAAGAGGTCCATTAGCTCCTTCCTAACGATGAGTGCGGCTCTTGATTGGAAAATTAGGCGTAGGGATTTGATGAAGTCAACAAAATATTCATGCTCAACAATATTGAAAGGGTACTCATGCATAATTATCGCCAAATAAAATTTTCTCAAGCTAGCTTCTTGATCATACATGCGGTTCAATAACAATGATATTGTCTTTACGATTTTTTCTACTTTGAGTCTTTGTTGGCACGGACGGAGGTTATGTTTTTCTTCAAATGATTCCAAAAGCATGTTGTGCCATTGGTGGTCTCACATCTTGCATCAGATTTGCAATGGTTGCATTGTGCCCAATGTTGAACAACCTTTTTCCCATCCTCTTCAACAGTTTTTGTACTCCTAGTGTACTCATCCCAAACAACTGATGTACTTTTCTTTTGCCTCTTTGCACTAGGCTCAACATCTTCATGTTGTACTACATTCTCTTGCGTGCCACTTCCAATGGACTGACATTCAGTTGGCGCTTCACGAGATGCAACTACACCCACACTATCACTTACACTTGCACTTACAGATGCCATCACAATTCACAGCTGCAATGATTGATAGACATAAAACTAATCACTAACAATGTGAATATGTGATAACAATATGAACAATATGAACTAACAATGCACAAGTGTAATCACTAACAATGTAATCACTAAGACACTAACAGTGGAACTAACAATGCATGGTCTCTCTGTTGTATTACTAACAATGTGAATATGTGATAACAATATGTACTAACAATATGAACAATATGAACTAACAATATGAACAATATGAACTAACAATATGTACTAACAATATGAACAATATGAACTAACAATATGTACTAACAATATGAACAATATGTACTAACAATATGAACTAACAATATGTATTACTCAAAGATCACTAACAATGTGTAATCACTAACAAAGTAACAATGTAATCACTAACAATATGAACTAATTCGGTTTGCATGTATTGTTTGGAACTAACAATATGAACTAACAATGTGTAATCACTAACAATGTAATCACTAACAATATGAACTAATTCGGTTTGCATGTATTGTTTGGAACTAACAATATGAACTAACAATGTGTAATCACTAACAATGTAATCACTAACAATATGAACTAATTCGGTTTGCATGTATTGTTTGGAACTAACAATATGAACTACCAATGTGTAATCACTAACAATGTAATCACTAACAATATGAACTAATTCGGTTTGCATGTATTGTTTGGAACTAACAATATGAACTAACAATGTGTAATCACTAACAATGTAATCACTAACAATATGAACTAATTCGGTTTGCATGTATTGTTTGGAACTAACAATATGAACTACCAATGTGTAATCACTAACAATATGAACTAATTCGGTTTGCATGTATTGTTTGGAATCACTGAACCGACTAGCATCGCAAAAGTAATATGGCAAGCAAACCTCGTATTTCAACCACACCGCATACAAAGAAACCTCGGGATTTCAACCACACCGCATACAAAGAAACCTCGTGATTTCAACCACATCGCATACAAAGAAACCTCGTGATTTCAACCACACCGCATACAACAAACCTCGTGATTTAGGCCAAGAAGGCAAACCTCCGGAGGCGTCGGACGGTCGGCGCGCAGCAGCATCGGGCGCGCGGCATCGGAGCGGCCGGGAGGAGTGAGGGGGCGGCAGATCTACAGCAGGGAGGAGTGACCGGGGGGCGGAGGCACCGAGGCAGGGCGAAGCGCGGCGCGGGGCGCCCAGGAGGAGGGAACGAGTTTGCCAGTGGCGAGGAGGCGTTGGGCGGGGCGCGGCGCGGCGAGCATCGGGAGCGCCGGGAGGAGTGAGGGGCGCAGATCTACAGCAGGAGGAGGACCGGGGCGAGGCACCGAGGCAGACGGCGCGGCGCGCGGCGCGGGGCGCCAGGAGGAGGGAACGGAGTCGGTTCAGGTGGCGAGGGAGGCGTCGGACGGGCGGCGGCGGCGGCGGCAGACCGGGGGGCGGCGGCAGAGCGGGGAGCGGCCGGGAGGAGTGACGGGGCGGCAGATCTAGAGCGGGGAGGACCGGAGGAGTGACCGGGGGGCGGAGGCACCGAGGCAGGGCGGGCGCGGCGACGGGCGCGCGCGGGGACGCCAGAGGAGGAACCGAATGGAAGCGGCGGCTGAAGTGGTCACGGGAAGAGTCGGGTGGAGTGGTCACGGGTGTGGGCGCGTCGCGCGTGGCCGCATGGGTGAATTGGTGATGGGCCGGCTCCCGGCTGGGCCGGCAGCGAATCCGTCTGCGTCTCTGCGATACATGCGGGCTTGCGGCGGGATTAACTAATTCGGATTTTATTCGGTTAGTATCCGAATAACCGAATACCGATACTATTCGGTCGGATAGCAGTTAAACCGAATCCGAGACCGAATCCGAATACAAAAATCCGAATCCGAATCCGAATCCGACCGGATATTAAACTGGTTTACCAAATTCGCTACCAATCGGATTCGGTACCGGATCGGTCGGAAAAAACCCAACCCGTTTGCACCCTTATTTCCCATGGCACACCAAGGCACACACTTATAGCCACGTGGAGGCTTATTACATAATTATCTCTACCTAGGTCTACACTTATAGGGGTAAATCTACCATTTCCTCTACTTGAAGTTACATGAGCACCCCTATCCAGGTCTATATATACCGGGGTAAGCTTGATATTTCCCTAACCTATACTGCTTGCCAGGTTAGGCATCTGGGTTACTGGCCTGATGGCCCGACTGGGCCAAGGTGGGGGCCCTTCCCTAACACTCCATTCTAACCTCAGATAAAAAATCAAGATCTATACATCACAAGCATGCCCTTGCTTTAGTGTACTAGGTGTTGTACCAAGAAATATGATTAAGGATTGTCATAGTAGCCATCATGTAGGTATCTTTTTAGGCTAATGGGCTAAGTGGGCCGTGTTTTACTGTGTCCATGCTGTGCTGGGCTATGCCGCCTATTTGACCACCACAATGTAGTATGCGAAAAATTTGGCAAGCTTGCAACGTTTCACCAACATAATTTATTGGCCTTTTTTTCTACGGTTGATAGGTTTTATCTGTACTTTTCAAGATGGTGACGGTTGGTAGAGCCGCTGATGTAGAGAACACATATAATTTTAAACTTACAAATTATTCGGAGAAGTAGTTTCGAGAAACCGCTGGCAGAAATGGTTATGTTTGAAGCCTAAGTCAAGAGGGAAAAGAAAAAGCAAAAAAAAAAGGCCTTTATTACTCCGGTTGGCAGCAGGTTTTCGACTTTCCCCTTTCCTTGCCTTGGCTCCTAGACCCTTCTCTAGAAAATTCCCCCAGATCAGTACTGTTTGTTTTCCTTTTTCCTTGCTCGATCGGTGAAAGAATGGAAGGGAACCAAGAGGCGCCGCGCTTCCGGCAGCCGCCGGCCTCCGCGATGGCGGCGGTGATCGGCGACGACGACCTCCTCCGCGAGATACTGCTCCGGGTCGGCTTCCCCACCTACCTCGTCCGCGCCGCCGTCGTCTCCAAGCGCTGGCTTCGCCACGCCTCCGACCCGGCCTTCCTCCGCCGCTTCCGCGCGCGCCACCCGCCGCACCTCCTCGGCTTCTACGCCGGCCACCCCTACCGGTCGTATCAGTTCGTGCCGCTCCGCAGCCCCGGAGCTCGCCGCCCCCTTGGCGCGCCGTCTCATCCCGCTACGACGCCTTTGCCAGCAAGACTCCGAACCTCAGGGACTGCCGGAACGGCCGCCTCATCGTCGAGTTCTTCGACGACGGCATATCCAGTGCCGTCTTGTCGTCGCTTCACGCCGTCCTCACGCTGCTGCACGCCGGGAAGCCCGTAACCCTCCTCCCGCTGACCCCGCTGCCCGGGCGTGACTATGAATCAGAGGACAACGACATTGAAGCAGGCCTTCATGGTATGTTCCTCCCCGAGGATGGCAGCGGCGACGGCATCACCTTCGTGGAACTGTGGAAGGTCGAGCGGAAGGTCTCCGCGGAAGTGTACGTCTTGCGGTCCGGCGGCTGGGGTGCCCCTACCACGGCGGCGATGGAGCTCCCTGAGCCTGGAACTGACTTTTACGACATGCTGCCGCCCGTCCACGGCAAGGTCTACATGAAGACCACCTCGGGGGATTACATCCTGGGTTTGGATTTGGCCGCCTCACGCTTCTTCGTCCTCGAGCTCCCGGATGGATTGCTGAGCGACTTCAGGCTCTCACGAGCGGAGGATTCCGGGCTGTACCTCGTCTCTGCAAACGGGTTTCAGCTCTGCGTCTGGCTCAACACGATGGGCCGTGGCGATGGTGCAGGCGGCGGCTGGGTGCTGGTGGACACATTCTGCGTGCGTGAGGCCTGCAAACGTTGTCTCGCGGACCATAGCTGGGTGCCTGAAAACGGTGGTCATGTTCAGGTGGTTGCGGTCGGGGATAATGCCGAGTTTGTGTTCTTGGATCATGAGGCAAGTGGTGTTGTTGTTCATGTGCATCTGAGGAGCAGGATGGTTGCGAAGGTGTATCAGAGGACGCCGGATGATTCCGGTCTTTCTGCTCCCGTGAGTATCTCTCCCTTTATGATGGTCTGGCCTCCCACCTTCCCTGCACTGAACGGAGGGCATGATCAAGAGGAATGATCGAACTCTCTTCGCTGGGTATGACTTCTGTAACGGCATGCTTTGCTGTGCGTTGCAACGAAATCTCAAAAGAATGTGATTTATGATATCAGATTGGATCCTAAAACTTATAATAAATATAAATTTTGTTTTATACATGTGTCAAAGTGAAACATGACTACTGAAGGAGCATCTTCCAAACATCTCATGAGGGACATTGGTTATGAGAAATATTCTTGCTAGAATTTCATGGTTTTACTATCCATATCCAGACTCCAAAATTTATGATCTATAAAATAAAAATAATGATCTAAAAAATTATGAAATGGACAAGTTTTATATTCATCAGATATGTAGGATATATCCTCCGGCTCCCTCCGTAGGAAACAGAAAACCAAAGTACCACAATAATATTGTATGCAACAACACAAAGGAAACGAATATCGCTAAAATGCGAAGAACTGAATTCCAAACTCCTAGACCAAATAACTCCATAAGCCAAGCTCCACTTGCAAAGCTTCTACATCAGAGCATCCCTTCAAGTTAACAAAACTGACAATGTTTGTCCCCTTTCTAGTTCCTCTTTACACAAATTATCTTTTTGTCAGTATGACTTTTTTACTTAGATACAACATAAAATTTTATTTTCAGTGGTAATTTCACCTTCCATCTAAAACCATGAGAAAAGTGGACATTGGAATTGATTAAAGACAAATATAAAGAAAACAGAGTGAAGCATTTGTGAGTAGTAAGCTTCCAAAGTTTAACATTGTTACTTCTCATGTTAAGTTGATGCCAACCTGCGAGGCTCTCCCCAATCATAGTTCTACAGATAGAAACCAACTGTAATCCATCTCCCAGCTCATCAGCAACAATAGGATATTGTTATGCAATAGATGCTTAGACCAAAACTTTCTCAAGTGAAATATTAATAACAAATTTGGATTTACAGTGAACAGGAAAGAGGAATAATTATGCAGGAAAAAGATTATTGGAAACAAAATTATCCATTGAAATTAACCAAAAGCAAGCATCACCATTTTACTCCCCTCAAGCACAAAACATGCAGTTCCCACCTTCATATTCTTTAGAACACACAAATCATACTATGATGCTAATCTGCATGGCCAATGGGCAGCGCCTCGCCTTATACACATTTACACATGCTTTGTCTAAGCTCTGCACCAACACAAATCAGCAGTTTGCTACACCAACCATTTGGAGGCAATCAAGGAATTAGCACATGAAACTAAATCTGGACTGTTTGAAGAATTTATTGTTAGGACTACAATATTTCCCTCTCACACAAAAAGGCTCTTCAAGTAAAGAAAGGAATTAAAAGTAGCACTGTAGCAGTAAGTGCTGGGCGAAAAAAAAAGGAAAATTGTGCATAAGAATAAGAGGAGAATGGAACCTTACACATATTTTTCTTGCTTTGAATTGATATAGGCTGCTCAATGGGTATTTTGTAATTATAAGCTGATAACCATCATAGAAAGCATTGCAAATTTAAATGTAGTAGCCCATTCCACAAAGTCGGACACATGCATACCATGCTGGCAAATTTGAAATGTTAAAGAGTGATCTGTGATGAAAAGCCTATTAAGCAATAAAACTTTCAACAAAATACGGATCACGACAACCCTAAGTACTAACAACTCAAGCCCCAAGAAAAACTCTCACATTAAGCTCTAATTCATAAGGAAATCTTGCTTTCTAATAAATCCAAGTGAAGACATCAGATACTGCACATTGGATGGTCTAAGTCCTAACGGAACAATCGTAGAAACCAAGTCAAGATTCTACCTTGAATAAGTAAAAGTAAAGTTTCTATACTTCAGTCCACCAAACAATTAAAAGCACAGATTCCTAAAGCATAACACGATCAAATATCTATGATGTTTAATAAGGAATTTACATCAACATACATCAGCAGCCTCTTTGATGACCCAATCTTGAGCTACTGAATAAGCAAAGTCCAATATCGAGGCCGGCAAGTTGACAGACAGAATGTCTACAGGAGAATAGCGGAAGACAGCAACCATGCTTCCAATCCTGTTGATGGTGAATGCTAACATTTACATTGGCCTTACAACTGAAGCTTTTACTACAAGAAGAAATCACATACCCATAAAAATGAATATAGTCCGTTTGGAGAGAATGTCCACAGCAGGCAATTCGATTAGTTGTGCGATTTGAAAAGCTAAGTTCCAGAAACTTCCCAAAAGAAAGTCGACATGCTGCATCGGACATTGAACATCCATATGTGGCACCTGTGCCACATCCATATGTTCCCATCATTCTACCTAGGTAACCTTACAGATGCAAGATTGGTCACACTGATTGTCAGACTGCCTTGATGATGGGTGTAACATTGAACATGAGATTCTGCAGGCTCATTGCAAGAATCAAGCATGAAGTCTGCAACAAAGACTAAACATATTAATAAGGTAGTACAAGGTCAGTGCTTGACTGCTTGTAAACAAATAGAAAATTGGATGACAATGTGATACCTGATTAAATAAATCTTCACAGAAATATCTTTCAAGTGGCTTATCAAAATTACCATAGAACTTTATGCGAAAGAGCTGAGATTTCTTGCATACAATTCCTCTCAGAGGCCATGCAATTGACAAGGAAACAAAAATGCTCTGTGGATTCTCAGATGTAGAGAAATATTCATTGTGACTCTCGTTATGATCACATATGGCTACTCATGTACGTTCTTCATCTGATATATGATGGCAACCATTGTCCAAATCACTTTTAACTCTAAAAATCCCACCAACCATTTCATCTCTATGAATATTATGACAAATGTGGATCTGTTGCTGCCTTTTTCTGATCCAAGTGGGTAAACTTTTGGATGTCTGAACACTATGCTTATAGGTGGTATACAACTATTACCAAGAGAGGATCTTGGGGAATAAGGAAATATGTCATTAGTTCCACCAATGTGTTCTTACTGACAATGTAGATTTGTTGCTGCCCTTTTTCTAACCCAGGTGGGTGAACTTTTGGATATCTGAACACTTATGCTTATAGGTGGTATACAACCATTATCAAGAGAGGATCTTGGGAATAAGGAAATATGTTAGTTCCACCAATGTGTTCTTCCTGATTAAAGTTAGTCCTAAAAAAAGATTGATCTGTAGATAACAATTTTAAAGAATCATCAAGGCCCTTTGAAGGCATGATGCACCCATTTTCTGAAGTTCTATCACAAACTATTTGAAAAATGATTGAAATTCTGCGGACAATAACTTGATAAATAATTCCCACCATCTATATTCTTCTCAAGTGGAAGAGCTGGAAGATCTGAAGGAATATTTGGTAGTGTTGCATCCTCGTTTGGAAGATACAAGGTCTCAAGTGATAGGTGATATGCTGCAAATACAGCAAATTGTAGAGCAAGTTTGACCTTCCTAACTCTTCATAGGACAAGCCTCTTAAAAGGACCTAGGAAAAAACATGTTATTTTTATTAGATGAGTCATAAATCATAATCATAATATGGAAAACAACTTAAACAAAAATAAGCTTCAAAGATGAGTACAAGATTAGAGAACTATAACATGAAGTGTTTTGCCATCCTTAGCAGAAAAGGTAAGAGAATGAATAAACAAACAAAAAGAGAATGAAAGTATAACATTTGGGCCAAACCGCCAGAGTAACAATATTATAACTGATCCTTAATTGATCATGGTATCGAATATTGATAATATTTGAAAGGCAACGAATACTTTTATGCATTACCATGCAGCCCAAGCATCTTGGACAACCATAAAAACATCAGTGTGCATGCTTATCCTCGCCGCCTCCTCTCCCTTAGGGCTTGTCCCCTAGGGCGCCTGCGGTTCGTCAATGAGAGGACACCACTGCCTCACCCCTAGGTCGCCATGGCCGCCACCGCAGCGAGGCCGCCGTCGCACCGCCTTCACCCTGCGTAGGCTGTGCTCAAATAGCACCGGCACCACTGCACCAAACGCACACGTACAATGGGTCATCCCTCGATTCCATTCGCAAGATTTGGTCACCAAGCGGGGGAAGAGAGTCAGAGGAGGGTGCGAAACCTTGGATGTCGCGAATGGGGGAGGAGGCGGCGGCGGTGCTGGAGACGGGCGTGACTTTGCGGGGAGCCGGGCGCGAGATTGGGTGGTGTTGATCTACCACCAACTGGTTTTTAAGTACTAGAGATGAGGTAAAGTTGTATGGCATTTTGGATTCCTATCTTGACAATCTGGTCATTGCTCTCAACACAATTTGTGTAATTCTGTTTGCTACACTGTAATTTGCCACTACAAAACAAAGTTGGCATTTCCTTGTTGCAAAGTCAGTATGCAAATAATAAGCGTAGAAATGCAATTGTATGGACTTTGGTGGCAACCATAGAGGTTGGTGTAGATAGATCTAAGTGGCACAATTTTTAAGGGGCGTTCGGAATAGCGATGGCTTCTGGCTGAAATTTCACTGTAGCTGACTGATTTTTTACTATAGCTGAGTTGGCTTATTTGATATAATTAAATTTAAAAAAATATAAAAATAAAAGCAGCATGCTAACATATCACGGACAATACAAAGTAATATGGGAAAAAAACAAAAAAAAACAGAAGCAAACAAAATAGTAAACAGTAACCCAAAAGCTAAACAGTAAAATCCATCGCCGAACGCTACAGCTCGATGTCAAGTTGAGCGCGGCCTTAGAAGTTGGATTGAAAGAACCTCTGTTCACCTCCATGCGTGGCCACCTGCGGTGACCTCCCATCATTCCCTCGTGCCACTGATAACTACCCCTTAACCTCTCCATGCTAACCCCAAATAAAAAAAATCAGGATCTATCCATCGCAAGCATGCCCTTGCTGTGGTGTACTAGGGGTCGTACGAAGAAATATGATCAAGGATTGTCATAGCTGCCATCATGTAGGTATCTTTTTTTTTGTCAATTATAACTTACTGTGTTCTCTGTGTGGATTGATTGATTTTATTGAACGAGAGTGGGTTGATATGGGCATGTTCTTTTTGGCTCGGTTTATGGTTTTTAGCTGAAATTTTTGAATTTTAGCTGTTTGTGACAGAGATTACAGAGAGAGATGCTTGCTTGCAATATTGGATGGTACAGATGTTGGGCTTTTAATATGTACTATAATTAACTTGTAGACTTCATCTTAAAAAATACTCTGTTTGAAAATTAGGTACTATAGCAAAAGCAAAAAGTCATTTTAAGAAGCTAAAAAGAACATGCCCTATGCTATTTGGAACAACTATATTTATTGTAGGTTCTTAACAAATACGTCCATCATGTGGATACCTAATTCAAATAAAATGAAGTGGAAATAGGCTGTTCTAAAATCTCCTAAAATATTCCACCATGACAGTTCTAAACTTCTAATGCCTTTTGTTGCTTTATCATTCATTTATCAATATGTAATGCATGTACATGTGCTACGAAAAAGAAATGCAATATAAATTTGCATATTGCTGCTCCTGCAAACTCGTCCAAATGTCACATCAGTGTTTAGTATGTCACATCAGTGTTTAGTGTGATTGTACGTAGAAGCCCGTTTGATTAATGCTCGATTAGTGCAATATTCTGCCTAAAGTTTGAAGGCACGCCTCTACTACAACAGTATAATTAGCCCGTTAGATTAATGCAAGATCAGTGCAAGATTCTGCCTAAAGTTTGAAGGCACGCCTCTACTACAACAGTATCATTAGGTAGGATTGATGAAGCTTTAAGATTAGACTCTATTGTTTGTGTACCGAGTCATAATTTTTCGTTACTAAGTTATCTGAAGTCTATATGCACTTCTCTACTAGAATAGTAGCTTTTTTGTGCAGTACTATCAGTTGCCATCCCCACCACAGCTATGTATTAGAATATATTAAAAATAATGAGAGTATCTACAAGCTAGATGGGAAATATGGAACAGTCCTGCATTCCATATGGGGTGTAGATGCTTTTTAGCAATGCGGTTTAGTTTTTCAAAGAATTGTCACTTTGGTTTTCATCATTTGCACCGAGTGTCGAATAGATTATGGGCATATTCTTTTCAGCTTCTCAAAACGAATTTTATCTTTTGTTACAGTACCTAACTTTCAAACAGAGTATTTTTTAAGATGAAGTCTACAAGTTAATTATAGTACACGTTAAAAGTCCAACATCTGTACCATCTAAAATCACAAGCGAGTATCTCTTTCTCCGTAATCTATGTCGCAAACAGCTAAATTTTAAAAATTTCAGCCAAAAACCATAAACCGTAGTAAAAAAGAACAGGCTAACACCCAGCCGCTCAAAATTCGCTCATAGCCAAGCCCTCAAGTTCTTTTTTTTTTTTTTTGAGAGAGGCAGGGCTTTATTCATTCATCAAGTTCAAATTTACATCCAGATGACTAGGAGGATGGAGGAGCCAAGAATGTCTCCCCGCCTCCATAGCACACGCACTCTTAGCTATTAAATGAGCTTCACCATTGGAGCCCCTACCTTCATGACAAAAACCGATCTCCGCGATCAGCTCGGATATTTTCCTAATTTCATTAAGCGCCATACCATAGGCACAACACCCTTTCTCCTCTAGGTTAACAATCACCTCCCGGCAGTCCGAAGCAATGATGCACCCCGACAGGTTAATATCCAAGGCAAGCGAAATTGCCTCATTGCAAGCAATGGCCGCCAGAGTCGCCGGATCCGTGAGCCCATCCATTACTAGCGCACTCGCTGCCAGAAAACCTCCGCTTCTATCCCGGCAAATACTAGCGCACTGCAGCCAGAAATCTGCCGCTTCTATCCCGGCAGACTACAGGACTGTTCTTTCCGGTTTTTAAAATTAGCTTTTGATTTTTATATAGTACCTAACTTTTAAACAGAATATTTTTTTAAAATAGAGTTTACAAGTTAATTATAGTACATGCTAAAAGTCTAACATCTGTACCAACCAAAATTGCAAACGAATATATCTTTTTGTAATTTCTATCACGTATAGACAAAATCTAAAAAATTCAGCCAAAAGATATAAACAATAGCCACAAAAAACAGACCATATACACCAGCCACTCCCCTATTCCTAGATCGAGCTACAGCACCTTACCATCAGATTTGTTGACTTTGGCACCAATTTTTTTTTAGCTAGAACCATATCCAGTTCCTCCAGATACTTGGTGATGAAAACATACTTGGACAGCGGGCTCTGAAACTCACCTTCAGCGAATCTCTTTGCGCCTAGCTCCCCAGATTTCCCAGCAAGTTAAAATCAGTTTTCTGAAAACCATCTTGGGGCAGCATGTGAAAAATCCATTGCCTTGGATCCCCAATGGCTCAATGCTTACAGCAGCAATGTGCTCAGTAATATCCTCGTCAACCGACGACCAGACGCAGCGCGCCAAGGTATAGTGCAACAAGTGTGACCATTAAGTACCCCATCAGCCCCACACAGTTTACATTTTTTTCCGAGAACAAGCAGAAGACTTGAGTGTTATTTATTAATAAAAGAAAAAAATACAACAATTACCTAATCAATTTGGTCTGAAAAAGCCCCACACAGATGCCGGCAGTATTGAGGAGACGCAATATGGAGACATCGCCAGCTGTAAACTGCACCAACACCTAGTCAAAAAAATTGATGCTGAGTATTGGAAAGATGCAGTCTGTAGCGAGATGGACTTCATCCTAACTAATAGGACTTGAGAGATCACTGATCGTTCTATTGGATACAAACCTGTAGGATGTAAGTGGGTCTTTAAAAAGAAACTAAGTCCTGACGGTACTATTAAAAAGTACAAAGCAAGATTTGTGGCCAAGGGTTACACCCAGAAAGAGAGAGAAGATTTCTTTGATACATATTTCTCCTGTCGTCAGATTTACCACTGTCAAAGTACTCCTTGCTTAGCATCTTCTTATGGTCTACATATTCATCAAATGGACGTGAAAGCGGCTTTCCTTAAAGGAGAGTTAGAGGAAGAAATCTATATGGATCAACCGGATGGTTTTGTAATTTCTATACAGGAAAATAAGGTATACCGATTAATAAAGTCTTTATATGGCTCAAAACAAGTACCTAAACAATGGCACGAAAAGTTTGATAAGATTTTGACAACCGCTAGATTTATTGTTAATGAAGCTGATAAATGTGTATATTACCGTTATGGGGAGTAAAGGAGTGATCTTGTGTTTGTATGTGGATGACATACTTATATTTGGAACAAACACTGTCGTAATTGACAAGGTCAAATCTTTTTTATCTCGATGCTTTGACATGAAAGACTTAGGAGAGACAGATGTCATTTTGAATATTAAATTGATTAAGAATGAGAATGGAATCACTTTGAGCCAATCCTATTATACTGAGAAAATATTGAGTTGCTTCGGTTTTGAAAATTGTAAAGTTTCTCCAACGCCCTATGATGCGAGCATTAAGCTTCGAAAGAACTAGAAGTTAGGAAAAGATCAATTGAGATATTTATAAACTATTAGGTCACTCATGTATTTAGCTGGTGTCACAAGACTTGACATTTCATTTACTGTGAGCAAATTAAGTCAGTTTACTTTTAACTCAGAAATTGATCACTAAGAGGCACTTGAAAGAGTATTGCATTACTTGAGTGGCACAACATCTTATGGAATTCATTATACTAGATATTCTTATGTATTAGAAGGGTATAATGACTCCAATTGAATCTCTAATACTGATGAGATCAAAGCTACAAGTGGTTATGTGTTTACTTTAGCTGGTGTTGCAGTTTCATGGATATCTTGTAAACAGACTATATTGATAAGGTCAACTATAGAAGCATAACTTGTAGTACTTAACACAGCCACTGTTGAGGTTGAATGGCTAAGAGAGCTTCTAATGGACTTGCCATTAGTTGAGAAACCAATACAGACAATCCTGATGTACTGTGATAATAAAACTGTGTTGGCTACAGTCACAAGTACAAATGATAATATGAAGTCTTCTAGACATATGAAGCGTAGGCTTAAATCTGTCAGAAAATTGAGAAATTTTGGAGTGATAACTGTGAACTATATTAACACTGAGAAAAATCTGACATACCATTTTACAAAGGGATAAGTACGGAAAATGATTTTTGTTGCTTCTATGGAGATAGGAATGAGGTCTATCTGAGTTACATCATAATGGTAACCCATCCCTTCTTGATTGAAGATCTCGTAACTTAGGTAATGAGAAAAACAAGTTGATGTTGTAACAAGAGAGTACAAATTGATTGTACCTATATCCTAATAAATAAAGTACTCTCAATTGTATGGAAGGTTGGCATAAAGCCTTAATGTATTCTATTATCAAAATGAGAAAAAAGGTATTAACGTGCAGGATACCTAGAAAGAATACACCTACTTGATATTAACTGTATGGTCGCAGGTCACGAGAACATGATATTATCTAAAAAACTCATGAGCAGATAAAAGAGCATGACCATATAATGCTCCGTTTAAGCGTGATTCATTGGCAGCCTAGTACTAGTTGAGATTTCAAGTGAAATCTGATCACAAAAAGCTGTGAATTCAAGATATAGTCTATTCATGAGCTGTGACAAGATGAATCTTGTTATTCTAGGTGCAAGTTCAATCTGTACAAGACTTACACTAAAAGACTGGTATATTAACAATACTTCAGCATAATATCTTTGATATCCTTTTGCTTCTTGCATTGGAATTGGTGGGGGATTGTTAGAAATAGGCTCATAAAATGAGGTCTATTTTTTTTAATTCTAAAGTATGCAAGGTTTAGTACTATATTGCTAAAATAAGATGGAGAAGATCAATTTATAAGGTGGAATCCATGCCACTCCTTGAATTATAGATGTGGGTGGCTTTGGCTAATCACGCGCGCGCGTGTACGCGCGCGCGCGTATTCGTGTATTTTCGCGTGAAAATCGTGTGACTTGTGACTTGCGACGCGCGACCGTGTCGTGACGTGGTGTGCCACTTACCAGACTAAGTCCATCTTTATTTTTGCTAAACCATGCATCTCTCTCTCTCTGTTTGAATGAGATTCAAATGTTTGAATTGGAGCTTTATTGGGTTTGATAATAGGCAGGTACCAGTGGGTAAATGGCTGGTTAAATATGTCAGTTACCAGTGGGTAAATGATTATTTTAATCATATCAGTTATTAGTCTGTCTATATATATATACCTGGAGACGTCCAGTGCATATCGTTAAGAATCTTTCTGCCTCCATTCTCTTCCGCCTTGTGCTGTTGTGCTACGCCGTCTGAACCTCGTCAACTCTTCTTCCAGTCGTGCACCGTGAAGAAGGGGAGCGGTATCTCCAAGCCGTTGCTGCCGTGAAGACCTGCACGGGGGCGGCAATAAGGTTTTTGGGCAGCGCACATCTACGCGACCACTCACTGTACTGTGTCATCTATATTCTGCACTACATCGAGCCTACGTTGCTTCCTATTCTTCATCGAGCTGTTGCTGCCGTGAAGACCTGCACGGGGGCGGCAATAAGTAAGTCATTTACACGTTCGATCGACTTTGATACTGTAAGATCTTTCTGTTTTCTTTTCTGAAGTATAATGAGTAGCTTGCCGTTAATTATGTGTTTTGCATCATTAGTTTATTGTATTTATCTCCTAGTAAAATTTGGAATTAAAATAGTGCCGACATTTCCAACAGTTTTATGGTAATTTTAAATGATTTTTAGAGAAAATAGTAAATTTCAAGGTTTACTTCTCAATTCACTCAATTTATGTATAAAATTTTAAGTTCAAATCTATTCTATATTAAGTGTAACAAAAATGATGAAAACATAACGAACGATGAATCAAAAGGAAAAGCAAAAATGGTATTATTCGTAACAAACTTATCTTTTTTTATTCCTTCCAATACATTTTAAATTTGAATCTAAAATTTTATTGGGTGCTAGAACACTCTACAAACAACATCATCAATTTTGTTTGAAAATTTTCATATTGATTTTGTGCCTAAATCAAAAGTTGATTGCATGACTTCACCACAAATAGCGATTGCATACCATATGTTACCTTTTATAACTGGCATGGACTTCAAGCAGAACACTATGAAATTGTATGGTTATTTATAACTTAATTAAGTGTGCCAAAATGGATCGTTGTGTCACTATTCATCTTCTACGTCCATGTACTTAGATAAGAAAGCAACAAGTGCTAGTGTTGGATAAAAAGTGTGTTAATTTATGATTTTGTGATATGTTGTACGACCGATTCTGAACTAGTTATTGCTTTGTTACCTTCTTAGGAATGAAGTGTTTCTTTCTTGTCATGGAGAAAGAAGAATGGTTGCCGCGCGCGGCACTTCTCAACAATCGGAAGAGTTAAGAGTTGACATGCAAATGATTGCAATGCTTTCTACATGCTTATGCAAACTAATCGGCCCTACTTAGTCTACTGGTTTTCACGGCTGCCGAGGTTGTACATCGAAAAGGATTGATACTGTGGTTGGTGTTGGAATACAGATAGACTATACTAGCGCAGATTAAAAATTTCTACCGCGTAAATTAGGAAGCAAAGCTATGCAAGTAAAAGATCATATATCGTTACTGCTAGACACACAATGCAACGGAAGTAGAGTTGAAGTGGCCAGTTCAACGAAGCGCGCGTCGGTATAGTGGAAGTAATTGATTATTCTCTAGCCAATTGTCTCCTCCTCACGATCGTCCCGATCAACGCCTCTACCAAGGTCCACATATTCAGGGATGGAACACTATGCGTTGGTGTGGTAACACCAGTGCACACGGCAGGGGTTACGAGATGTGTCGAGTAGGATTTGGATGGGTGTATTTTAGATACCTCTCTCTGCCCTCATATCTCTCTTTATATAGTCTCCAATCAGATCCTTACACTATTGCAGAAAACGTTATCACAAACGGTTCAAAAATATCATTACAAACTGTTTCGTGAGTCATCTGAATTTATGGGTCAGTAATGAAATGAGGTTATCACAGACTGCTTTTAAATTGTTTATGATACAAATATCATAGACGATTTTAACTACAAACCGTCTATGACAGTTGATTATCATAGACAGTTTCCAGTCGAAATCGTCTGTGATAAATAAGTATCACAAATGGTTTCAACTACAAACCGTCTGTGATATTGAACTATCACAGACGGTTTGTAGTTGAAACCGTTTGTAATATTGAATTAGTATAGACGATTTGTAGTTGAAACTGTCCATGATATTTAACTATTACAGACGGTTTGTAGTTAAAACTGTCTATGATACTTACATATCACAGAAATCGTTTGTGATATTCTTTTATTTTTCTAAATCTATTTCTGTTTATTGGCTAGCCTCAGGAATTACTAGCCATGCCCTCTGAAATAAGTAGATAAACACAGTATACATCCAATTTACATTCATTTATTTTAGAAATAAAAACATCCATTTCACAAATCAATTAATTGGAATGAAATAAATTATCCATTAACAAATACACTGTCACGGGCATGGGCAAGCGATCGGAGATTGTAGTTATGAGTTGAGGAAGGCCTAGACGTTGGCCCTGCAGTCTGGGCAGGATTTCCCGTCTTGGCTGGAAACAAGGGCAAAAGCAATAGAGAGCGTAGCGTAGGAACGGAAAACTCAAAAGAGCAAGAAGTTGGGAATTTGTTCTCTGCCTTGAAACAAACCAACGTCTCCTCTATAAAGAGACGAAAGTACAATCCGAAGCTGTTTAGGGGTTCTGTTCTACTTATACTCGAAAACGGTAACTACTAAAATAAACATTGGAGTCCTATTACAACTCCTTAGATCATTCAGAGTTTGGATCGGACACAGCTCCCTCTGTGCTATTGTCGGCAACCCTTGGTGTATGCTTCCGTCTTGAATACGTCTGCCCCCACATGACATCTCTCCCCCCGTTGACAAACAGGTTGTTCTCAACCGGAACATTCAGAAATCGTCGTTGAAACTGCTGCAGATCTTCCCAGGAGGCCTCAGTATCTGGAAGATCAACCCATTGCACCAGCACCTGCCATTTGTCGCGAGCCTTACAAGCGCTGAGGACCTTACGAGGAACAAGGGTTACCTTTCCATGAAGCAGGTTGGGCAATGGAGGAGGGCTGTTAGGCGGTGTGCCCACAAACGACTTTAACAAGCTGGCATGAAAAACATCATGAATTTTTGCTTTGGGTGGTAACTGCAACCTGTATGCTACTGTTCCCACACGCTCAGTGATTTTGTACAGACCATGAAATCACGGAGCAAGTTTACCAGGATGCTGGGATAGCAAAGAAACTGCTTTGCGGTGATGAAGACGTAACCAAACCCATTGGCCCACATCAAAGTGGACCTCATGATGATGTGCATCATATGCAGTCTTGTAATGCTGTTGGGCCTGAAGCAGATGACCATGAATATCATGAAGTAACTCATCATGATCACGAAGGAGATTGTTAACCGCAGCGACACTAGCCAAGCCTGGTTCAGAAGTACGCAATGATGGAGGAGCACGACCATAGACCACTTTGAAGGGTGTTTCACGGAGGAAAGATTGGTAGGACGTGTTGTAGCAGTACTTAGCCCACGATAGCCATTGTATCCATTGACGAGGATGGTCTCCCGTAAGACAACGTAAATACATAGTAATAATTTTATTAACTACTACATCGCCCATCGATCAAGATAAAAGCGGAACTTCGTGGAGCTTAACTGACCAAGCGAAATAACTCCTCCCGAGCGACTAGTAAATATTGGGTCACGATCACTCACAATGGACTCCGGAATGCATGTAGACGAACGATCTCAGCAAAGAAAATCTGTGCCACTGAAATCGCCGTATACAGGTGTGCGATGGGTATTAAGTGTGCATACCTAGAAAACATATCCACCACCGTCAATATAACCGATTTGCCATTAACCTTCGGGAAACCCTCGACAAAATCCATGGAAATGTCTGCCCATACGTGAGACGGCACTGCTAAGGGTTGCAACAGACCCACCGAGTGGAGATGACTAAGCTTGTTATGTTGGCATATTGAACAGGAACCAATGAACTCTTATACGATGTGTCGGGCGTGCGGAATGTGAAAATCCGTGCGTAATCTGTGAAGGGCCTTTTGAATTCCTTCGTGGCCAGTCGTATGAGCATTAGCTAAAATAACCGGTAGTACTGCTGATGTCTCCGGTACAAAAATCTTACCTTTAAAGGTGATCAAATTGTCCACAAAGTTCCACTCAGGTGCTGCTTTATGCTCCAAGATTTGATCGCGTAGAGACTAGAGAGTAGTCACAGAAGACACCTCATGGTGAAGGTCATTGAATACGTCAAACTGAGACACTGAATGGGCGGCAATTGAGGACTCCACATCACGCTGAGAAAGCGCATCCGTCACAACATTTAGTCGCCCTGGGCGATATTCAACTCGAAAATCAAACCCAAGGAGCTTACTGACCAACTGATGTTGCGGTATGGTGGCCAAGCATTGATCTAGCAAGAATTTCAAGCTATAATAGTCGGTGTGAACAAGGAACGGGCGGCCCCACAAATAAGGGTGCCAATGACGCACCACTTGAACCAGTCCAATAAGTTCTTGCTCAATGTAGCTAAGTTTTTATGGCGCCCAGCCAATGCTCGGCTATAGAAAGCTATGGGACCATCTCCTTGATGCAAAACTGCACCATCGTCCAAGAGAAGCAATCTTTCTTTAATAGGGAAGTAAGTGGGGCCGCCAGGCTGCCGTAATCCTTTACAAAATGGTGATAATAGCCCGTTAACCCAAGAAACCCACGTAATTCCTTGACAGAACACGGTAGCTGCCAATCCACAATAGCTTGCACTTTCTGGCTATCCATCGCAACTCCAGCACCACTAATGACATGTCCGAGATATGACACAGAGGATGCCCCAAACAAACATTTGGATTTCTTGAGAACCAGAGAGTTGCTTTGAAGGGCTTGGAAGACTGCTCTCACATGTCGAAGATGATCCGACCATGAAGAGCTATAAATGAGTATATCATCAAAAAATACGAGTATGAACCTTCGCAGATATGACTGGAGGACATTATTCATCAACGCTTGAAATGTTGGGGGAGCATTAGCCAACCCGAATGGCATGACCAAAAATTCAAATAAACCTTGATGAGTGCGAAAAACCGTCTTCTCAACATCCTCTAGGTGCATGTGTACCTGATGGTACCCAGAACGTAAATCTAATTTGGTAAAAAATTGAGCCTCCTTGAGTTCATCTAAAAACTCTTCAACAATCGGGATGGGGAACCTGTCTTTAATTGTCTGAGCATTGAGAGAACGATAATCTACACAAAAGCACCATGTCCCATATTTTTTCTTGACGAGTAATACTGTGTTGAAAATGGGGACGTACTCGGTCGTATAGTACCCTGACGTAACATCTCCGCGCACTGACGTTCTAGCTCATCCTTCTGGATCTGTGGGTAACGATACGGGTGAACTACCACTGGAGGTTGTTAGAATGATCTCCACCGCCGATTAGCCCAACGGCTAATCGGGCCTTGATCCGCGCCCTGATCGGGGGCGCCCAGCCCATATGGCTGGTGGGCCCCTGTCGCGCTGCGCTATATAAAGAGGGGTGGAGGCCGGCGGCATGAGACACGACGTTGAACGGAACCGTACGACTCCACCCCACAAATCCCAACACCGATCTGGAGGGAGCGCAGTGAGCGACGGGAAGCACCACCGCCGTCACCGTCGCCGGACCGCCGCCGCCGTCACCTCGCCGGACCTCCGGGAACCCTCGCCGGACCGCCGCTTCTCCGACCGTCGCTGCCCGTGCGCAGACCACACCGACGAACCAGCGATGGCCGGATCCTCCTCCAACGCGACAGACGGTTAGTACTCCTCCCTCTCCCTTCTCCCTCTCAGATCCAAACCAAGAACCAGGGCAAAAAGGACTCAACAGAGGTGTGCCTGGTAGGAGATGAATATGATGATCAAATGGACGTTGTGGCAGTAGTCCCTGTGGTTCAGTGAACAAGCCGTTAAATTCCTCCAGCAGTGCATCCAGAAAATTATTGTTTGAAACTACCATGGCATGGAGAGTAGCGAGGGAAGTCACTAAGCCTTGGCAAGTCACAAGACGTCCCAAATGCTGAAAAAGAAACAGATCATAGCTTCAAAATCCCACAATATGGGACCTAATGTCCATAACCACTGAACACCCAAAACAAGGTCAAAGCCAGCTAACGGGATAGAGTAGCAGTCTACGCTGAAAACTTCATTGCCGATGTGCAAGGACAGCCAGGGCAAACACGGTGTTGACTATATTATCATCATTTGCCACAACTACTCGAAGACTGTTACCGTGTAATGACACCCCAGCACGTTGTGCTGCTTCATCCGAGATAAAATTATGTAGAACCCAAGTCAAGAAGAGCCACCAGTTTAGTTGATCCGACCGACACCAAGCTTGTCTGAGGATTTCGGGTTGAATACCAGACAGCGCATGGAGAGAAATCGCTAGTTCCTCATGTACAGTGCTGGCTCGACTAGTAATCATTTGTGTCATCCGGGATTATCTCCATGAGAAAAACCGTTTGCAACGGTGACCGAGCAAACTTTTCTCACAATTGAAACATAGTCCCAATTTCTTGCGCTTAGTGATTTGGGAGGCTATTAACGGTGTCTTGGCAGTGCCATGCTATCGGAGCGGCGAATCCGTAGTCGGGTTTGGCGTCTTTGGTGGCGTGATGGAAGTGCTAGAAGCTTGCAGCGTCGAGCGATTGGCAAGTGTGGATATGTTCCTGCACGCGGTAACGACGACAGGTGATGTCGCTTTTCATATGCACGCGCTAAGGCCATAGCTAGTGAAGACTGCCCGGTTTTGTAATTCAACGTCTGTTCGGACGGGCTCCATTAGACCTGACGTAAAAGTCTGTACTTGCTGAGATGATGAGAGAGTCAGTATGACAATGGAAAGCTAAGAATTTTTCTCGTACTCTTCAACAGAGCCGACGGCTTGAAGCTTTGCGAGCTCGCCAAGAAATTGTTATGAATCGGAGGCCCAAACCGTAGATTGCAATACTCCTTGAATAGTCACCACGGTATGTCGCCTTCATCTCGTTCAAGCTGGAAATACCATTGTTGCGCTCGGCCGGTGAGACGAAAGGATGCAAGCCAAAATTTTTCTCTGTCGGGCATTTGTTGCCTGCGAAAAAATTGCTCGCAAAGACTGAGCCAACCCAAAGGATCCTCCGTGCCATCGAATGTTGGGAAAGATAATTTGTGAGAACGAGGTGTGCACGAGGTGTGCTGTGGCACTTGGGAAAGGGTGAGTGATGAGGACATCATTAGCAAACACAATAGCAAACACACTACAAGTGTTGAAACTAATGGACCAATCACAAGAGATAAAGCAAAATAAATGCGACAAGAGGTGAATCTTTTCTTTAGTGATTATTCTTGTACTCATGAGAATTTGTTGTTACCTAATTCTCCTATTTTATTTGTTGTCAGATTCGAGGAAAAGATAACAGAAGAAAAAAAGCTTTAGTAACATGGGCAGCATAGCCACAGAAGATCGTACAAACATAATGTCAGTACTTACCTCATTGTTTTCTTAGCCCCCAAGTCACATTAGCCACAGAAGATTGGAGAACATGATGTCAGCATTTACCTCATATGTTTCTTAGTCCTCAAGTCACCTCACACTATAAATAGGGGGCATCCCCCATGTATGGAGAGTTTTTTTGGTTTAGTAGAACACTTGTCCTTTTGTGTGTGAGCCATTTCCACCACTAATTGGGATTGAGTGTTATTTCTGAGTTGCTACTCCATTGTTCTTGCGAATCCTTGGTGATTGCTTCAACATGTCTGCTCCACGTTAGCGAGTAGGCGAAGGCCGTAGCGTGTGGTTGAGTAATTTGAGTCTGCAGGTTGCCGTATAGAGACGGTGGTTGGCCGCATCAATTGCTAGGTTGCACGGGCTAGTTATCCATAATCCTACGTCGTGAAGATCGGGCCACCCCTCCCCGCATCATCTTGGTATCAGAGCGCGGTTCACACGGTAGGATCAATTTACTCGTAGTTAGGTTTATTTTTTTCCTATACACAAAAAGCCAAAAAAAATTCTAAACCCTAGTTTTTGCATCTGCTATTTTCGTGAGTTTTGTTAAGTTTTCATCCATTAGAATTTTATTTAGGTGCTGATCGTCGTGTTCCTTTGTGTTGCTTAATCTTTGTGTTATTTTCTTTGTTTAGCCTAAATCCAAAAAAAAATCGCGATCGCTACAGTACAGTGAACAATACCCGCAAAAAATTGCTCTGTGTTGTTTCTGTTAATATATATCCATAATTTTCGTGTCATCTTTGAGACTGGCTATTGATATTGCATTAAGGGTTGCTCTTGATAATAAATACACTTGCTGAATTTTTTTTTGCGCAAAGAAAATCTAACACCTTAGTATAGGCCACAAGTCACAACAAAAAAAAAGAGGCAGCTGTCTTCAAGAAAGAGCCTCGGCAAAAAAAAATTGAAAAAAAAAGAAGGAAAAAAAAGTGAGTTTGGCCGAATTGAGGTTAGCTAACACTAGTCCATAATTTTCAGATTGTGTATTTTATTTTTTTTAGCAATCTTGTGCCCTTACATTCATATTTTTTGCAATTGACTAGCGTCTCTTCTAGAACTTGGTGCAAAACGAGCTATTTAATTCTCAATTTCAGATCGCTTCTATTTAGCTCTTTCCTTTGTTGCATCGAGTCACATTGATCTTTACGTGTGCGTTCATACACTTCACTTAAACCTTTTGGTCAGCACTTAGGCAAAGTATTCTAACTTGGATTATTACTTAACTTGACAACATCAAGAATTTCAGATTGCATAGGATAAAACTTTCTCTCCAAGCTCCACATACATAGCCTTTCTTGTTGTTTGCACTAACCATGGTAGGAAAAGAAGAAGAACAAGCACATGTGACCAAGACAGACCTTGAGAAGCTCACAAATGATTTCAACACTTAGTTGAATGATAACATGAGCGTCTTGAGGAGGGAGATACTAGAGGAGCTTCGAAGAGAACGGGGTCCGATTGGCGTCCATGAGAGAGGTGTTGAGCTTGATGAGACCAATGAGGAGAGGGCTGCACGGCTCGCTACAGAAAATCAAGCAGATCGAGCAGCTGCCAATGCGGTTCGACTACCTTTTCCCGGGCGTGGGGGAGGTATTTTCGGCACTAACCATGGCCAAGGGAGAGGCTGTGGCCGTGGGCGCGGCGGTGCCGCCCACGTTGAGACCGGCGGCGACATTTGGCTACACCGCAATGACAACTACCAACGCCATGGCCATCGCCATGATGACCTGCGCGTGGAGGAAAAATTTGGGAAACTCAAATTCACTATTTCCAAATTTGAAGGTGCTTCCGATCCAGATGCCTACCTCACATCGGAGCTCAAGGTAGACAAAATCTTCCGGATACACAATTATTCGGAGAAGAAGCTACACATGGCATCACTTGAGTTTGATGGGTATGCATTAATTTGGTGGGAGCAAGTAGTGAACCAAAGAGAAGAGAATGGAGAACCTCCAATTGCATCATGGGCTGAAATGAAGCAAGAGTTGAGAGCACGTTTTGTTCCTAACACTTATAAACGTGATCTTTTTGATAAACTGCAAAATTTGAGACAGGGAGGTCGTTCGGTGGAGGAATACTACAAGGATATGGAGCAAGCTATGATTAGGGCACATGTGCATGAAGATGAAGAGCAAACACTTGCGCGTTTTCTGTTTAATCTAAACAAAAATATTAAACGCATTGTGCAATATCAGCTCTACAATACTGTTGTTGATTTGGTGCATCAAACGACCAAGGCAGAAAAGCAGTTATTAGAAAATTTAAAACCAGCATCAAGGATAGCATCTTTCAACTTGAAAGCTCCATCATCATCATCCTCTAATGCCCCCAAAGCACGTTTCAATTTGGGACAAGGTACAATTTCAGCTAGTACTACTGCAAATACTAATGTTCGTTCTTCCTCAATGGTAAAAACAGCACCTATCTCAAGTGAAAAAAGGGCCAATCCATCCCCTCCATCCTCAATTGGAGCTATAACAAAGAGTAGAGAAATTCAATGCTTCAAGTATTTGGGGCGTGGACATATTTCTAGAGAGTGTCCCAACAACTGAGTCATGCTTGTGACGAAAGATGGAGAGTATGAATCCGCAAGTGAAGACGAGATTGAGCTTAGTCATGAAAAGGAGAAATATGAGGATGCATAGGATGACAATGAAGAGGTTGACGTGTTGAATTATGAAACAGGAGAGGCATTAGTTGTCACCCAAAATTTGAGCATGCTTGCACAAGAAGGAGATGCACATCCGCAGCGATTAAACTTATTTCAAACACAAGCCAAGGTAAACAACAAGGTAATTAAGCTTATCATTGATGGTGGAAGTTGTCATAACTTGGCTAGTGTTGAATTATGTCAAAAGCTTGATTTAAAGATGCTGAAACATCCACGTCTATATCATGTGCAATGGTTTAGCGAATGTGGGGATGTGAAGGTTCAATTTGTGGTGCATGTTACTTTTAAGATTGGAGATTATGAGGACCCTGTTGAGTGTGATGTGGTGCCCATGATAGTATGCCATTTGCTGTTAGGAAGGCCATGGAAATTTGATAGAAGTGTGCAACATGATGGCGTTCAATAAATATGCATTTAAATGGAAGGGAAAGATAAAGGAGCTTCATCCAATGACTCCTAGTCAAATACAAGCTGAATTTCAGTAAAGGAAGCTTGCTGAAAATGAGGGTAAAAAGAAAGAAAAGAGAGAATTCTACACATCGGTGAGTGAGAGCCACAAGCCAAATATGAGAGAAAAAAAGTAAGAGTGAGGGAGGGATGGTTATGTTAACCACAAAATCGATTTGAGAGATGTGAGGAATGACCCATCAAAAGTGCACTTTGTGCTTGTGTACAAAGATGCAGCTGTTTTGCTTTCAACTAATGACTTAACCTCTCTTCCTAGTGGTGCTTCCTCCCTTTTGCAGGCATTTGATGACGTGTTTCCGGAGGAAATACCAAGGGTCTTTCACCATTGCGCGGAATAGAGCATCAAATTGATCTAGTTCTCGGCGCGTCACTTCCAAACCGTCCACCATACCGCACCAACCCGGAGGAAACCAAAGAAATTCAGCGCAAAGTGCAATAGCTACTTAAGAAAGGGTATGTACGCGAAAGTCTTAGTCCTTGCGCTGTCCCTGTAATTCTTGTTCCTAAGAAAGATGGTACATGGAGAATGTATGTCGATTGTCGTGCCATTAACAACATCACTGTTAGATATCGTCATTCTATTCCTAGGCTAGATGATATGCTAGATAAACTCAGTGGTGCTGTTATATTCACTAAAATTGATTTGAGATGTGGGTACCATCAAATTAGGATGAAACTTGGTGATGAATGGAAGACTGCTTTTAAAACAAAATTTGGATTGTATGAGTGGTTAGTAATGCCTTTTGGTTTAACTAATGCACCTAGTACATTCATGCGATTGATGAATCATGTTTTAAGAGCATTCATTGGTAATTTTGTTGTGGTATACTTTGATGATATATTGATCTATAGCAAAACGATGGATAAACACATTGATCATATTAGACAAGTACTAGAAGTACTTAGAAGTGAGAAATTATATGCTAATTTGGACAAATGCACTTTTTGTACCAATAAAATTGTGTTCTTAGGTTATGTTGTTTCTGGACAAGGCATTGAGGTAGATGAATCTAAAATCGAAGCAATTAAGAATTGGCCTACACCTGTGAATGTTAGCCAAATCAGAAGCTTTCATGGTCTTGCTAGCTTTTATCGTCGTTTTGTTAAAAATTTTAGCACCATTGCTGCCCTATGAAATGAATTAACTAAAAAGGGTGTTGTGTTTGAATGGGGTGCATCACAAAAAAATGCTTTTCAAGAACTATAGAAACGATTAATTGAAACACCATTGCTCGCTTTGCCTGATTTCACTAAGACTTTTGAAATTGAATGTGATGCTAGTGGAATAGGTATTGGTAGTGTTTTAATGCAAGAAGGAAAATCGGTAGCATCTTGTAGTGAGAAACTAGGAAGTGCTCAATTGAACTATCCTGTATGATAAAGAATTGTATGCTTTGGTGCGTATGCTTGAAACTTGGCAACGTTATCTTTGGCCTAAAGAATTTGTTATTCACTCTGACCATGAAGATTTGAAATATTTGAAAAGCTAAGCTAAGCTGAATCGTAGACATGCTAAGTGGATAGAATTCATTGAAACTTTTCTATATGTTGTTAAGTACAAGAAGGGGAAAGAGAATGTGGTAGCTGATGCTTTATCTAAAAAGAATGTGCTCTTAAATCAATTGGAAGTAAAGGTACCTGGATCAGAGAGCTTGAAAGATTTATATACTTCCGACCATGAATTTTTAGGACCATATTCTAAATGCAAAGATGGGAAAGGATGGGACAAATTCCATATTTATGATGGGTTCTTATTTCGTACTAACAAATTATGTGTTCTAGATTCATTCGTGTGTTTGTTATTATTGCAGGAATCTCATGCATGTGAATTGATGGGATATTTTGGGAGAGAAAGACCTTCATGATGTTGAGTGATCACTTTTATTGGTCTAAGATGAGGCGTGATGTCAAAAGGTTTGTACAGCGATGTGTGACATGCCACAAAGCGAAATCTAAACTTAATTCACATGGTTTATATACTCCACTTCCTGTTCCTAGTGCACCTTGGGAGGATATTAGTATGGACTTTGTTTTAGGATTGCCTAGGACTAAGAGGGGGAGGGATTCAATTTTTGTTGTTGTGGATAGATTCTCTAAAATGGCACATTTTATTCCTTATCACAAAAGCGACGAAGCGTCGTATGTAGCTGACTTGTTTTTTAGGAAAATTGTGAGATTGCATGGTATGCCAAGAACCATTGTATCCGATGGAGACGTCAAATGTATAAGCTACTTTTGTAAGACTTTGTGGGCCAAGCTTGGAAAAAAGTTGCTCTTTTTGACGACTTGTCACCCACAAACTGATGGGCAAACGGAGGTAGTGAACCGTACATTCTCAATGCTACTACGGACAATGATTAAAAATAATTTAAAAGAGTGAGAAAATTATCTACCGTATGTTGAATTTGCATATAATAGGGCGGTACATTCTACAACTCAATTGTGTCCGTTTGAGGTGGTGTATGGTTTCAAACCAATCACGCCACTTGATTTGATGCCACTTCCATTACAAAAACGTACAAATATGGAAGCTTCTAAGCGCGCTGATTTTGTGAAAAAGCTCCATGAAAAGACTAGAGAGGTAATTGAACAGAAGGTACGTGCTTATGCTTCTAAAGCTAATAAGTCCAGAAAGAAATTACTATTTGAACCAGGTGATTTGGTTTGGGTGCATCTACGCAAAGAATGCTTCCCAGACAAGCGTAAGTCTAAGTTAATGCCGCGAGGAGATGGTCCATTCAAAGTACTTGAGAAGATAAATGACAATGCATACAAAATTGAGCTTCCGGGTGATGATTATGCTGTGAGTTCTGCATTCAATGTTGCCGATTTGTCACCGTTCCTTCGACCAGAAGAATCAGAGTCGAGGACGACTCCTTCTCAAGAGGGGGAAGATGATGAGGACATCATTAGCAAACACACTACAAGTGTTGAAACTAATGGACCAATCATAAGAGATAAAGCAAAAACAAATACGACAAGAGGTGAATCTTTTCCTTAGTGATGATTCTTGTACTCATGAGAATTTGTTGCTACCTAATTCTCCTATTTTATGTGTTCTCAAATTCGAGGAAAAGATAACAGAAGGAAAAGAAGCTTTAGTAACATGGGCAGCACAGCCACAGAAAATCGTACAAACATGATATCAGCGCTTACCTCATTGTTTTCTTAGCCCCCAAGTCACCTTAGCCACAGAAGATTGGAGAACATGATGTCAGCCCCACAAATCAATTAATTGGAATGAAATAAATTATCCATTAACAAATACACTGTCACGGGCATGGGCAAGCGATCGGAGATTGTAGTTATGAGTTGAGGAAGGCCTAGACGTTGGCCCTGCAGTCTGGGCAGGATTTCCTGTCTTGGCTGGAAACAAGGGCAAAAGCAATAGAGAGCGTAGCATAGGAACGAAAACTCAGAAGAGCAAGAAGCTGGGAATTTGTTCTCTGCCTTGAAACAAACCAACGTCTCCTCTATAAAGAGACGGAAGTACAATCCGAAGCTGTTTAGGGGTTCTGTTCTACTTATACTCGAAAATGGTAACTACTAAAATAAACATTGGAGTCCTATTACAACTCCTTAGATCATTCAGAGTTTGGATCGGACAGAGCTCCGTCTGTGCTGTTGTCGGCAACCCTTGGTGTATGCTTCCGTCTTGAATATGTCTGCCCCCACATGACATACACATATGTACAATTAAGGTCAAATTTATCCCAATCAAATTCATTCTATATTGTGAAACTCTCCATCTGATTTTATGATTTTAGAAATTAAAAAGTACGCACACTCTCCTCGAATTTATGCGAGTTCGGTCTATTCCAACACAGTTGTAGCGATGAGCGTAGCCTATCGATAGGATATCAATGTCGTGCGTATATATATAACTTGATAAGTATAAAATAATTAAGGCAAGATTGGCAAACCTGAGGATCATTGATCTTCGAGGAATCGAGGAGTAGTTATAAATGGCGGTAAACATAGAATCCACAGGTGTTACTCAGCGGCTACTAGTGGTACCACAAAAATAGAATCTGTTAATTCGAGGGGCATTACGACGAAGTGTTATATAGGATTAATGTGTACTAGCGAATACCAAAAAATTTTGAACATATCGTAGGGCGTTGGTCCCTCCCTTCAATTTGCATACCTCTACAACGTACATGGTGAACGACCTATGTGATTCGAAAAAGCTAGCCTTAGTTATTGGGAAGGAAAGAAAGATTACAATACCGTTATGTATGGAGGAAATATATTTACCTATCGATTAATTGGCCGATAATTGTGAAGTAGGTTTTGTTCCTTTTTAGGGAATCAAGGTATATTACAATTAGAATCCAATAGAACCTACATAGGTATATCATCATGGTCATTAAACCTAATCTCGTGTTGCTTATAATTACAATTATTTGATATAATCAAACATCGTATCCAACTCAGAAAACCTCAGGCTGGATCTTTGTCGGACCCCAAGTTTGCTAACCTGGAATCCTCTGTGAATTAATCGCGCTATTCCTGGATCGAGAGATAGCGCCACGATACAAGGTCGCATCATTTCATACAGACAAAACCATACATTACAATACCGAGTTTAAAATAGACCACGCTGGCTGGTTACTGAGGGGCGTCAAAGCCAAATGTCTTACAATACATAAAGAGCGAAACGGAAACAACATACGCCAGAGGGGCACAACTCGCCACGAGCAAGCGATCGAGATCTGTTAAGGTGCTTTCGCTATTAACGAGTCTCGACTAATAACGAGGCACCCGCCAAAACTAGCCTGGTCGACCGGACTGAAACGAGAGGCAAGACTACCGAGGACTAGTCTAATATCCATCGTCTTCATTTCCCTCGGCACCCTGGTCCTCGCAGTAGGCGTAATGCTCCTGATTCACAGCCTCTGAATGGGGGGTTTAAAGGCGAGGGTGAGCACACATCCACGTGCTCCACGAGCCAACACACAGAATGCATTTAGTTATAGATGCAGAGTTATGTAAGGGAGGCTCGGGTTCTTTTATTTTGCTTAAAGCGATATTTGACAAATACATAGATAAAAATCCTATGACTTAGCAGATTTGTGATAATGCAAAAACTGTTGTCAATGTGCAATAAGTATATTGTAGACGGTTCCATCCACCGATTACATGGCTCCATCCACCAATGCTAGTTTTTGGTTACTGGGCTACATCCACCCTAACTAGTCAACACTGGAGTACATCCCTCCAGGAAAAACTCAACAGAGCAAGTACTTCCCTTCACCCGCTTTTAATCCCTTTCCACAATGCTTTTGAAATAGAACTAACTCGAGGAAGTTCCCATGCATGCTCTTGACCGTGAGCGCGCTATTCGAATAGTTTTAGACTCGCAGAGTTTGTACAATCTGTACCCACAAGAGATAACCCAATTGGTATATTCCACACGTTTCTTTAGACATGCAGATCAACCGGATTACCACATGACCTTTACAATGTATCTAGTAAAAGACTGCACTCGCTAAGGTTTCGTCTCCAGGTTAGCCCTTTGGGCCCCAATGAGACCCCTCTTGCGCCCGCCTCTATCCGCGACACGACCATCTCGTGAAACCGAGTCCAGAGAAAAATCATGCTTTCCTCCGAAGTGCATTCCCATCAAGTAGTACAAATTATTTAGTCATGCCTACACTTTGCCGCTAGTGGTTTGTACGGTGTTACATGGAGAGGTCAACACATGATTAAGTCCTTAATTTGTCCAAGCGGCTTCCGCAACCCAATTGTTACATCCACCAACCACTCTTACTATCCGCCTGCATAAGTAAGCAAGTTTTAGGGTTTTGAGAAGCATAAAATAAATCTTTATACAAACTACCAATCATGTACATCCCATGATTGCCCAAAATAATTATTTGTTGAGAAAGATATGATCGGACATGCTAATGTCCCGAGATTTTACTAGACTCGCTCGCGATTATTTATGTAGCTTATCTTGAAAACTTTGCTTTTAATAATATTACCTAAGGCGACAAAGTGGTAAGGTTAATAATGGTTTCAAGGGGTGGTTTAGCTACATAATGCTTAGTAAAGCAGTGGGTAATTAACTAGTGGAAAACAAGAAACTATTGTACATAAAATATCGCATGCAAGTTTGATAATTTAAAACAATATAACCGATTAAAACATAGGAGTTTAATATGATCAAAGTGTCGACTACTTTGGATCAAGAGCTGGGTGGTCCAGTGTCGCTTCGACTGGGCTCGTTCGCGTCCTCGAACTCTACTCTGCGAAGAACCGAAAAAACAACACAAAAGAGCGAGCACGAAATAAATACCAAATAAACGAAAATTTCAAATAAGCTCGAATTGAACCAAAGTAGAACCATTAAAAGATCTAAATTTTATAAGAATTTAGAAACGGTTTCGTTAAATTTGGACTTATGGTTATGAAGTTATGGCCCCGCAAACTTTTAAAGTCTAAAAAATTCCGAAAATAACAAGGGAGAGAGAGGTATGTGCGCTTGACTTGTGGGCCCGGTGGATTACTATTGTCGGCTTAAGTGGCGGCTTAGGTACCCATTCATTCGCCAATACAGGTAGGCAAAGAGTTAAAGTGCAGCACCGCTCTTCTTGGCTCACCCGACGGCGGCGTGGGTGGGCGGCGGCGGCGAGCGGAGCGGGCTAGGAGGCGGCGGGCCAGCGCGCGCCTCGGGAGAGGGAGCCTGGCCGAGCAAGCCCAGCGGTGCGGTGAGCCAAGCGCCCGCCGAGCAAGGGCAAGGCGCGCGGCGTCTCGGGCGGTCGGGCAAAATTTCTGAGAGGAGAGCTCCTCGGCCGCCGAGCTCACTGTGTCGCCAATTGCAGCCGAGACGGAGCGATTTGGGCGGGCGTGAGTGAGCTCAGTGCAGAGAAGGAGACGGCGTCGGCTTGCGGGAGGAAGGCGGAGTCCGGCGAGGTGGTGGTCGGTGGCGGGGTCCCGGGCTGCTCCACGTCGTCCGAATCGACTCATGGCGCAGCGGTCCTCGGGGAGCCCGACGGAGTTGCGGAAGAAGGCGCGCGGCGGCTTGAGGTGGAGGAGGAGGTGGACAAGCGGTGGTGAGGATTGGTGGAGGAGCTCCGACGCATTTTATAGCGGCCGGAGAGGTGAGGCGCAAAGGAGGGAGAAAGCGGCATGGCGCCGTGCGCGCGAGGAGTTAATGTCGTGCGGCCGCATGACGGAGCAACGTCTTTGGCTGTCCGCGCGATCAAAACGAGGCAGAAGCGGCGCTTGCCCGCCGGCCACACGCGGCGGGCGCAGAAGGCAAGGCGGAGTGACGGCCAACGTGAAGGGCGTGTTCGCGCAGACTACGACGGCAGCTCGGGGTGGGGTCGCGAACGCCGAGCGTAGCCGGATGGTGCTGAAAATGAGGGCGAGGAGGCGTGCTTCGTGCATACCGCTTCGGGCGCCAAGGCGAGGGTGTCGACGCCGCAATTGTTCCCGGCGTGGATTGAGGGTGGTGCTGAAGACGAGGGCGCCGACGCCGCGTGTGATTGTCGGCCGGTGGGGGCAAGCACGCACGACAAACGGTCAGTGAGAGAGGAGGTGCTGCGACCCGGCAAGGGAAATGGAGAGAAGGCAGAAAGAAATGGGTGGCTTTGATTTGTGGAAAAGAGATGGAGGGCCGATGGGTTGGGGCTTTAAATCAATGCATACACACATTCACTCTCTCGGATCCTTTAAAAGATTAACATGAGGCTTTTTAGTTTAAATGCTTTTGCACTACTTGAATTTCTTTTGAAAGCACCAGAAAACCAACTTGTAATTAAAGCCTTTTAAGCAAATAAAGCCTTTTAAGCTAACATAAACTGGAAGTTTCAAATTTTATTATGCTTGAAAAAAAAATGGGGTGTTACAGAACCCACCCCCCTTAAAATGAATCTCGACCCCGAGATTTGGCTACGCTGAGGAAAAGAAAGGGAAGTCGGCTCTAAGTTGATCCTCTCGCTCCCAGTTGCCTCTCGCCGAGTGGTTGCTCCATTGGACCTTACAGAGGTGAATTGTTTGGTGCCTGGTTTTCTTTTCCATAGTGTCAACGATCTTGATCGGACGCTCCGAGTAAGTAAGATCTTTCTGGAGCTCAATGGTTTCTACTGGGGTCTCTTCTTCGGGAACTCTGAGACATTTCTTGAGTTGGGACACGTGGAATACGTTGTGCACATCTGACAGATTTGCTGGTAGCTCCAATCGATAAGCGACCTCTCTACACTTGTCAATAATAGGGAACGGCCCTATGTATCTCGGAGCAAGCTTGCCTTTTACTTTGAACCTGCGGATTCCTCGGAGGGGTGACACCTTGAGGTACACATGGTCTCCGACTTGAAATGTTAGTCCTCTTCGACGATTATCGGCATAGCTCTTCTGTCTAGATTGAGCAGCTTGTAATCGATCCCTGATCAATCGAACCTTCTCTTCCGCCTGCTTCAGAGTGTCGGGTCCAAAGATATATCCTTCTCCTATTTCAGACCAGTGCAGAGGGGTTCTACACTTTCGTCCATAGAGAGCTTCAAAAGGTGACATCTGGATGCTGGATTGATAGCTATTGTTGTAAGCGAACTCTGCATAGGGTAAACATCTCTCCCAATCCGATGTGAACTCCAGAGCACAGGCTCGTAACATATCTTCCAAAACTTGATTTATTCTTTCGGTCTGCCCATCTGTTTGGGGGTGATATGCAGTACTGAACGCAAGATGGGTCCCAAGAGCGTTGTGTAGATTGGCCCAGAAATGTGAGGTGAACTGGGTACCTCGATCTGAAACTATCCTCTTAGGCACGCCATGTAGACATACAATGCGGGCCATATACAACTCAGCCAGTCGGTCTCCTTTGTACGTGGTCTTTACAGGAATAAAATGGGCCACTTTAGTTAACCGATCAACTATTACCCAGATGGAATCATATCCTGACTTAGTGCGGGGTAAACCAGTTATGAAATCCATCCCCACTTCTTCCCACTTCCACTGAGGGATCTGTAGGGGTTGCAGAAGTCCGGCTGGTTTTTGATGTTCACCTTGACTACGGGCATACATCGCAACAGGCTACATACTCGGCGATGTCTCTTTTCATGCGAGGCCACCAGTATAGGGTTTTCATTTCTTGATACATTTTAGTGCTTCCTGGGTGTAGAGCATAAGCAGAGCTATGGGCTTCTTTTAATATCAGGTCTTTGAGATCTTTCTGGTGAGGAACGAAAAGTCGTTTCCCATACCATAGAACTTCATGCTCATCTTCTACCATTTTAGGGCTTTCCTTGGGTCATTAGACGCTTGAACTTTTGACCTGTGGTGTCCTTTCCGGGCTGCCTTAATTTGTTCCTCGAGAGTTGAGTGTACTTCCATGGCAGCTAGAGTACCATGCTCTACTATTTCCAAGTTAAGGGCTTCAAACTCCTGCAGAGCTCAAAGTTGCGCTTCTCCCACCATAAGGTTGTTGCAAGGGGGTTTACGACTTAGGCATCGGCTACTACATTAGCCTTTCCGGGTGGTAGTAGACGCCTGTGTCATAATCCTTGATTAGTTCCAACCATCTTCTTTGTCTCGATTGAGGTCACTTGAGTGAAAATGTACCGAGACTCTTATGGTCTCAGATATATATCACAGTGATTCCCAATCAAGTAGTGCCGCCAAATTTTTAAAGCGTGCACCATCGAGGCTAGCTCCAAGTCATGAGTTGGGTAATTCTCCTCATGGGGCGGAGTTGTCTGGACGCATAGGCTACAACCTTTCCTTTTTGCATAAGTACACGACCTAGGCCTTGGCGCGATGCATCACAGTATACTTCAAAATCCTTGTGTATATCTGGCAGAACTAGCACAGGGGCTGTGGTTAACCTTTTCTTTAATTCTTGAAAACTCTTTTCACAAGCTTCCGTCCACTCATACTTCTTTTCTTTCTTGAGTAGGTTGGTCATTGGCCTGGATATCTTAGAAAAGCCTTCTATGAAGCGCCCAGAGTATCCGGCTAGACCTAAAACTACGCACTCGCGGATCGAGGTGGGTCGCTTCCACTTTAGGATTGCCTCCACCTTGGAGGGGTCGACTGCTACTCCTCCAGTGGATATGATGTGCCCAAGGAAACTGATCTCATGCAACCAGAATTCACACTTACTGTACTTGGCGTACAATTGGTGTCTCTTAAGTATTTCGAGGGCTACCCGTAGGTGCTCCTCATGTTCCTCGGCATTCTTGGAGTAGATCAGAATGTCGTCTATGAACACGACTACAAATTTGTCCAAACACTTCATAAACACTTTGTTCATTAGATTCATGAAGTAGGCGGGGCATTGGTCAATCCAAACGACATGACTTGTATACTCAAATAGGCCATATCGTGTGTGAATGCCGTCTTAGGAATATCCTCCGCCCGATCTTGAGTTGATGGTACCCCGACCTTAGGTCTATTTTGGAGAAAACGGTAGCCTCAGATAGTTGGTCGAATGGATCATCTATTCGAGGCAAGGGTACTTGTTCTTGATGGTTACTTCATTGAGGGCCCCGTAGTCTACACATAACTGCTGTCGGTGCCATCCTTCTTTTGACAAAGATTACGGGAACCCACGGGATGAGCTGGTCCGATGAATCCTTTTTCTTGAGCTCTTCAATTTGAGCTTTTAGTTCCTCAAGTTCATTTGCTGCCATTCGGTAAGGCCTTTTGCAATTGGGGCGGTCCCGGTTTTAGGTTGATCACAAATTCTATCTCTCTATCTGGTGGCAAGCCTGGTAGTTCTTCAGGAAAGACTTCTGGGTAATCCCGAACTACCGGCGTGTCCTCTAAGGTTCTTACCTCAAGGTGATGGATTACGCAACCCGAGGTAGGGCGGTCCACACCAACCTTTATTTCTTTTCCTGGGTTTATGGTGAGTACTACCTTTCTATTAGCACAATCTATCATTCCTTGATATTTGGCTAGCCAATCCATCCCTAGTATGATGTCCAAAGTCTGAGATTTCAATACCAAGAGGTCTGCTGGGAAATCAAAGCCTTCCAAGGTGATTTCTACTTTAGGGCTAACTAGAGTAGCAGTAAGGGGTCCTCCAGGGGAACTAAGTATCACCGGTCTTCTTAGCCTAAAGGTTGGCAACTTAACTTTTTCGACAAACTTCCCAGAAATAAAAGAATGCGAGGCACCAGAATCAAACAGAACTTGAGCGGGTATCGACTTAACAGAGAACGTACCCATGAGTACTCCAGAGGCATCGCGGCGCTTCTGCAGCGACATGGTTGACACGCCACGGTTTGGAGTTGATGCCGTCTGTGACGCTTGAGGTGTCTGATAGACCTTGTTTGGTGTTGAAGACTGAACTCGGGGTGAGGTGACTCCAGGATTGAACTTCCCTAGGGTAGCCTGGCGCTCCGGGCATTTGTTGGCAAAATGCCCGCCGCTCGCAGCTAAAGCAGTGAAGATTTGCAGCAGGTTGATTATGAGGACGCCCTATGGGGCGGGGCACCTGATTTCCACTATTGCCGGAGCGGGGTGCTTGAAATGGGGTTTTGGGTGCGGGCGTTGCCACTTGACGAAAAGAGGGGCTGCCTTGGTAAACGGGCTTGGCTCGAAACCGCCTGAGGCCTTTGAGTTGTCCACTTCCTCTTCCCCGCGGCTTCTAGGATCTTCCTCTCATTTTCCAAGATAAGAGCCTTGTTCACCAAGTGGTGGAAATCGGATGGTCATGCAGATCGGTTGTGCTCTCATTTCCTCGTGCATCCTCCAGAATCGATCAATCTTCTCTTCTTGTTTGGCTACCTCCTTGGGGCGAGCGAGCTAGTTGGTTGAATCGCGTAAGATACTCCGAGATGGACAAATTGCCTTGCTTTAGGTTCCTAAACTCGTTCTTTTCATTCTCATAATACCGCTGAACAAAGTTCTGCGAAATGCGCCTTGAATTCAGCCCAAGTGATGGCGGTCTTGCCTACTACGGATCCTCTCGCTTCATTGTGGTTCCCTTCATGCTCCTGCCCTTCCCGCCAACGTCTGTTGGGTTTTCAACTTCCACTTCTTCTTCTTCTCCTTCTTGTTCTTCTTCTTCTTCTTAGTCGCGCTCAAGGGTTCTCTTCCCCACGGCAGCAAGGTAGTTCTCCCACTGCCGCCGCAGCCGTTGTCGATGGGTGGCGAAGTCCACCTTGTCATTATTAGAGCAACGGGCCGCTTTAAGCTTCTTTTACGTATCCCGCAGCCAATCTTCGCTTCTAAGGGTTCATTTGCTTTGGAGAAAGTCATTGGTCTCGTCCTCAAGAAATCGATAACTTGGAGTTGCGGCTATCCGCCTGGCTTGCCGACTAGAGAGCATTGCCCGAAGGATCTGCGCTTGTCGTGCCAATACTTGTGCCATGGTCGGTGGAGCTGGTGGTGGTGGCGGCAAGTTCAAACCACGACCTCGCCTCGACCTCTTCCGCGAGTCATGACCCTAGGGTTTGACCCTACCATGAGCAACGACCCTCCGGGAGCCATCCGAAACAACTAGAGCCTCTTTAGATTCTAAAAGAAGAGTGAGGAGGGATATATGAGGGTTTGCTAGCCCTCTAGCAAACTCAACAGAAAAACCAACGAACGAAAGGCACAAAGCACAAGGCATTATGCCTAGGATAGTTCATTACATTAGGGGTTAGGTGTTACATGACCACGGGCATATGCGCGTACAACAAGTCATGTCACCGATACACAACGCCTACCGATCGGATACATAGGGGTACAATCGGGAAGTGTGCATGCACACCAAAAGGGACTGCCTAGCCATCCTGCTGTCTGACCTATAGCAGTCTACACCTCCGGGGAGTGACGCTGGCCACAGAAGATGCACTCTCCTGGGCCGCGGAATGAGAACGCTCCGACCGACGCTGGGAGACATGGAGCGAGAACGAGACAGAAAGGGCTCGAGTTGTTGCTGGAGGAGCGAGAACGAGACGAACGACGCCCCCTGCTGGAATCTCCGAGGGTGCCCCTGGGCGGCGGGCGCACGTTCTTGCGTGCCGTCGACAGAGTGCGGGTCCCCGCGCCGAGCCGGTGCTGTGTGGGGCCGGGCGATACCCGTCTTTGGAGCCAAGGCCAGTGCCGAGCCGACATCGTGTGGGAGCCGCGCGTCGGTGAGGAGGCGGTGCGAGCCGGGCGCCCAGTGCTAGAGTTGGCGCTGTGCCGGAGTTGGCGCTGTCTTTGGATCTGTTCTTTGGTAGAGGGTAGGCCGCCACGCTTGAAGGTGCTCAAGTCCGCCTCGGCGCGAGCCTCCGCGCTCGCCACCGGAGGGCGATCCGAAGCGGTTGAGTGGGTGCCGAGGGCGCCCGAGTGCTGCAGCTCGTGGTTAGGAGAATGCGCAGATGCCCAATCTCGCAGGCGGGCGTGGTGATCGACAACGCTGGGTCACCGGATCTGGTGCGATAGCCGGGGTCGCCCACCCCGTGTCGAGGCGATCCGGGAAGAATCGCCCTGGCGGATGCGAGGGAAGTGGGCGAAGGGCGATCGCCGCAGCCTCCTCGTACACTGCATGTGGGCTGCGAGAGCGTCTTTGCATCTGGACGGCGCGTCGCGAGGCACATCCGTGGAGGTTCGGCATGGATAGTGTGGGGCGGAGCTCCACATCCGCCCGTCGCGTAGATGAAGACCTTCATGGTCCACAAGTCCGTCTCTGGATGCGCACTCTCCACCCTTGAAAACGGGTTGGCGGCGGTACCGAGGTGTTGCAAAGCAATGCCGCAAGATCTCGACGAACTCCTTCGCCTTCCCCATGGGTGAGGTGATCCCATGGACCACCGGTTGTGCTCCGTCCATCTAAAATTTTGAACAACAATAGGTGAGAACAATTGAAAAATGCAAAAGAAAGTTTAGGTAAGTATTGAACTAAGAGAGTTAAGTAAAGCAGTATTATGCTATATTTTGTAAAATTTGTTACTAGTTTTTGTAAATGGTATCCAGGTCCTAGTGTCGTGACCAGTCTAGCTAAGGTTTCTACAGTCGTATGCTCTGATACAAGCTCTGTCGGACCCCAAGTTTGCTAACACGAATCCTCTCAGAATTAATCGCGCTATTCCTCGGATCAGAGATAGCGCCACGGATACAAGGCTGCATCATTTCATACAGACAAAACCATACATTACAATACCAGAGTTTAAAATAGACCACGTCGGGCTGAAGTTACAGTAGGGCCGTCAGGCCAAATGTCTTACAATACATAAAGAGCGGAAACGGAAACAACATACGCATAGGGGCACAACTCGCCACAGGCAAGCGACTGAGACTGTTAAGGTGCTTTCGCTATTAACCGAGTCCCGACTAATAACGAGGCACCCGCCAAAACTAGCTGGTCGACCGGATCGAAACGAGAGCAAGACTACCGAGGACTAGTCTAATATCCATCGTCTTCATTTCCTCGGCACCTGGTCCTCGCAGATGGCGTAATGCTCTGATTCACACCTCCAATGGGGTTTAAAGCGAGGGTGAGCACACATCCACGTGCTCCACGAGCCAACACACGTAATGCATTTAGTTATAGATGCAGAGTTATGTAAGGAGGCTCGGGTTCTTTTATTTTGCTTAAAGCGATATTTGACAAATACATAGATAAAAATCCTATGACTTAGCAGATTTGTGATAATGCAAAAACTGTTGTCAATGTGCAATAAGTATATTGTAGACGGTTCCATCCACCGATTACATGGCTCCATCCACCAATGCTAGTTTTTGGTTACTGGGCTACATCCACCCTAACTAGTCAACACTGGAGTACATCCCTCCAGGAAAAACTCAACAGAGCGAAGTACTTCCCTTCACCCAGTTTTTAATCCCTTTCCACAACTGCTTTTGAAATAGAACTAACTCGAGGAAGTTCCCATGCATGCTCTTGACCGTGAGCGCGGCTATTCGAATAGTTTTAGACTCTGCAGAGTTTGTACAACTGTACCCACAAGAGATAACCCAATTGGTATATTCCACACGTTTCTTTAGACATGCAGATCAACCGGATTACCACATGACCTTTACAATGTATCTAGTAAAAGACTGCACTCGCTAAGGTTTCGTCTCCAGGTTAGCCCTTTGGGCCCCAGTGAGACCCCTCTTGCGCCGCCTCTATCCGCGACACGACCATCTCCAGGAAACTGAGTCCAGAGAAAAATCATGCTTTCCTCCGAAGTGCATTCCCTTACTGGCGAGTACAAATTATTTAGTCATGCCTACACTTTGCCAGCTAGTGGTTTGTACGGTGTTACATGGAGAGGTCAACACATGATTAAGTCCTTAATTTGTCCGGGCGGCTTCCGCAACCCAATTGTTACATCCACCAACCACTCTTACTATCCGCCCAGACAAGTAAGCAAGTTTTAGGGTTTTGAGAAGCATAAAATAAATCTTTATACAAACTACCAATCATGTACATCCCATGATTGCCCAAAATAATTATTTGTTGAGAAAGATATGATCAGACATGCTAATGTCCCGAGATTTTACTAGACTCACTCAGGCGATTATTTATGTAGCTTATCTTGAAAACTTTGCTTTTAATAATATTACCTAAGGCGACAGTGGTAAGGTTAATAATGGTTTCAAGGGGTGGTTTAGCTACATAATGCTTAGTAAAGCAGAGTGGGTAATTAACTAGTGGAAAACAGTAAACTATTGTACATAAAATATCGCATGCAAGTTTGATAATTTAAAACAATATAACTGATTAAAACATAGGAGTTTAATATGATCAAAGTGTCGACTCACTTTGGATCAAGAGTCGGGTGGTCCGTGTCGCTCGATCTGGGGCTCGTTCGCGTCCTCGAACTCTACTCGCGAAGAACCGGAAAAACAACACAAAAGAGCGAGCACGAAATAAATACCAAATAAACGAAAATTTCAAATAAGCTCGAACTGAACCAAAGTAGAACCATTAAAAGATCTAAATTTTATAAGAATTTAGAAACTGGTTTCATAAATTTGGACTTATGGTTATGAAGTTATGGCCCTGCAAACTTTTAAAGTCTAAAAATTCCGAAAATAACAAGGGGAGAGAGAAGGTATGTGCAGTTGACTTGTGGGCCCGGGTGGATTACTATTGTCCGGCTTAAGTGGCCGGCTTAGGTACCCATTCATTCGGCCAATACAGGGGTAGGCAAAGAGTTAAAGTGCAGCACTTTGCTCTTCTTGGCTCACCCGACGGCGGGGGGTGGAGCGGCGGCGGCGAGCCGGGCGGAGCTAGGAGGCGGCGCGCGGCCAGCGCCTCGAGGAGAGGGAGCCTGGCCGAGCAAGCCCAGCGGTGCGGTGAGCAAGCGCGCGGCCGAGCAAGGGCAAGGCGCCGCGGCTCGGGCGGTCCGGCAAAATTTCTCGGAGGAGAGCTCCTCGAGCCGCCGAGCTCACCTGTCGCCAATTACAGGTGAGACGGAGCGATTTGGGCGGCGGCGTGAGTGAGCTCGGGTGCAGAGAAGGAGACGGCGTCGGCTTGCGGGGGAGGAAGGCGGAGTCTGGCGAGGTGGTGGTCGGGCTGGCGGGGTCCCCGGGCTGCTCCACGTGCGTCGAATCGACTCGCGCGCAGTGGTCCTCGGGGAGCCCGACGCGAGTTGCGGAAGAAGGGCGTCGGCGGCGAGGTGGAGGAGGAGGTGGACAAGCGGTGGTGAGGATTGGTGGAGGAGCTCGACGCATTTTATAGCGGCCCGAGAGGTGAGCGCAAAGGAGGGAGACAAGCGGCATGGCGCGCGCGCGCGAGGAGTTAATGTCGTGCGGCGCAGGGCGGAGCAACGTCTTTGGCTGTCGCGCGATCAAAACGCAGGCGAGCGGCGCTTTGCCCGCCGGTCACACGGCGGGCGCGAGAAGGCAAGGCGGAGTGACGGCCAACGTGAAGGGCGTGTCTCGCGCAGGACTACGACGGTGCAGCTCGGGGTGGGGGTCGGCGAACGTCGAGCGTAGCTGGATGGTGCTGAAAATGAGGGCGAGGAGGCGTGCTTCAGGCATACCGCTGTCGGGCGCTGAAGGCGAGGGTGTCGACGTCGCAGCTGTTCCCGGCGTGGATTGAGGGTGGTGCTGAAGACGAGGGCGTCGACGTCGCGTGTGATTGTCGAAGCTGGTGGGGGCAAGCACGCACGGACGATCGCAGGAGAGAGGAGGTGCTGCAACCCAAGAAGGGAAATGGAGAGAAGGCAGGAAAGAAATGGGTGGCTTTGATTTCAGGGAAAAGAGATGGAGGGCCAGATGGGTTGGGGCTTTAAATCAATGCATACACACATTCACTCTCTCAGATCCCTTTAAAAGATTAACATGAGGCTTTTTAGTTTAAATGCTTTTGCACTACTTGAATTTCTTTTTGGAAAGCACCAGGAAAACCAACTTGTAATTAAAGCCTTTTAAGCAAATAAAGCCTTTTAAGCTAACATAAACTGGAAGTTTCAAATTTTATTATGCTTGAAAAAAAAATGGGGTGTTACAATCTTTATCCAATACGATTGATATCGTATCCCACTTGGAGCCTATCATCCAAACCATTATCGTTCCAGTACATTATGTGTGTGACCCTATAGATTCATACATATTTGGCTATGTGCTGAAAACTACTTTCTGATTCATTAGTCGGTAGTGGTCCTTAGCAGGACATAACGACTCCCAAACAAACACAAAGATCACATCGAATGAACCTATATAGTGCTTATATACTGATTCTTTTGTCTCATGATACCAGATTGAACTCAAGACAAGAAGCATGTTTCCTAGGATAGCTTGATCCTTCACTTGAACCTGTAATGGATTACTCAATTGTAATTAACTCCTCAACCACATTTGGTATGCCATACACTTCCTTAATCCAACCATATTGAGGGACCTAGAGATATCTATCCTATTATATAGGAGGGGCAAATTCTATCTTGATCGCTCACATTCCCCACATATTTCATAGTAAACCCAAAAGCTCTTGTTATGACCACTCGATTCTGAAGTAGAGTTTGGCAATCTCAAAATAAACTATTACACATGTAATAAGCATGACAATTTTAGATCTAATGATCCTACATACAAATTGTATAAAACTAACTAATGACACTTAAGAATACAGCAATTATTGATTTGATATCTCATATCCATGATCCATGAAACATGATCATCAATAAATATATGTGTTGATCTGTAAATCATAATTATCCTATATAATGACTTAAGATCAGTGATAATTTAGAAGAACATCAAAACATGAATAAAGAGTTCCACAAACAAGTCACATACTTATTGATCAATTTGAAAGGTATTTATTCAAGAGATAAAATAACATATTATTTAAAAGATCATAAATATAAAAGTGATACAACCATCTCTATGATTGTCTCTAGGGCATATTACTAACAATCTTCCACTTGCACTAAAGTCGATCATACAAGTATCTAATACCCATAGCTTTTATGTGCTTTGATGCTTTGGCTATGAAAGAGGCTTTGTCAACGGATCAGCAATATTTAAATATGTGTGCACTCTGTATATCTTAAAATCACCTCTATCAACAATCTCGCGAATGAGGTGAAAACAACCAAAGTATGCGCTTGGATTTTTCATGTGATCTATACTCCTTAGTTTTTGTAATGATTCCAGTATTATCACAATAGATATTTATTACACTAGAACTGCTAGAGACCATGTCCATCTCAGCAATGAACTTCTTTATCCAGACAGCCTCCTTTGCAGCTTTGGATGTTGCGATATACTCAGTCTTTGTTGTAGAATCAGCAACTGTCTCGTGCTTAGAATTTTTTCAGCTCATTACTCCTCCATTAAGATAAAACATAAACTCAGACTACGATAGAAAAATCATCTTTATCGGTTTTAGAAGCTAGCATCAATGTAACCATTTATAACTAGCTCTTTCTCACCTCCATAAATAAGGAATGCATCCTTAGTTATTCTCAAGTATTTTAGGATATTCTTTATAGCTATCTAGTAATCTTCACCTGGATCTGACTGATATCTGCTCATAACACTTAGAGCATATGACACATTTGAGTGTGTATAAAGCATGGCATACATGATAGACCCAATGGCGAATTATATGAAATCTTATTCATCCGGTTTCGCTCATCCGTGTAGAAAGATATCGAGTCTTGCAATGTACATATTTAACCAGTTCAACACTTTGTCAATGTACATATATCTTGGCTTAATCAAATTAGTCTTTTAGTTCTATCCCTATAGATCTTTATGTCCAAAATATATACTGGATCTCCAAAGTCTTTCATAGAGAAACTATTTCCTATTGAAGATTTGATAGATTCAAGCATAGCAATATCATTTCCAATTAATAATATGTCATTCATATATAGGACTAGAAAAAACAAGTGCACTTCCACTAGCCGTTTTGTAAACACAAGGTTCTTCTTCATTCTTGATAAGCTAAACCCTTTGACTACCTCATCTAAATAAATATTCCAACTCCGAGAAGCTTGCTTCAGTCCATAGATAGATCTCTAAGGTTTGCGTATCTTTCTAGCATTTTGGAGATCGACGAAACCCTCAGGTTGTGTCATATACACATCGTTACTTAGGTTTTCATTTAAGAAAGCCGTTTTGACATCTATATGTCATATCTCATAATCAAAATATGCAACAATTGCTAGAATGATCTGAATAGACTTAAGCATAGCGACAGGCCAAAAGGTTTCATCATAATCAATACCTTAAATTTATTTCAAACTCTTGACCACCAATCATGCCTTATGGATATGAATAATTCCATCCATATCTATCTTTTTCTTAAAACCCACTTGCACTCAATAGTTTTTACACCATCAGATGGATCAACGAAATTCTAAACTTGATTACCATACATAGATTGAATTTCAGATCTCATGGCAACAAGCCATTTCTCATAATACAGGCCTATCATCACTTCCTCATACTTAAACTCATCATTGCCTAACAATAACAAGTTATATCGATACCTTATCAGTAATTGATGTGGCCTTTCAGATCTACGTGGGGCTAGTGCCTCTTTCATAAGTTTTACAACATCTTGTACATTCCATAGAGGTTCAATACGAGTTGAAACATTTTCTCATGGCTCTTGAATTATTTCGAGTCTCACCATGCTCACACTAACTCCTTTTGAGATAAACTCTTTTTCCAAAAAGACACCATTTCTAGCAACACACACTTTGTTCTCATCCCTTTTATAAAAATAATACCCTTTAATTTTCTTATAATACCCCACGAAGAGGCATTTATCAAATTTATGTATGAGTATGTCAGACATTAAATGTTTTATATATACTTCACATCTCCGAATAATAGAAAAGACAACTTGGAACACTTTCCTGTCTATACCTCATATGGTGTCTTCTTTACGGCTTTTGATACAACCCTATTTAATGTGAACGTAGCTGTTTTTAGAGCATACCCTCAAAAAGACAATAGTAGATCAGATTAGTTCATTATGGACCAAACCATTTCTAACAAGGTCTAATTCCATCATTCAAATACCTATTCCATCCGGTGTTCTCGATAGAGTTAACTGTGTAACAATTCCACATTGCTTTAGATGATCACCAAATTCACAGCTCAAATATTCCCCTGTATGATCTGATCGTATAGCTTTAATTGTCTTGCCAATTTGATTTTGTACCTTATTCTGAAATTCCTTTAACTTTTCAAAGGATTCAGACTTGTATCTCATTAGATAGATGTAACCATATCTATTAAAGTTATTAGTAAAAGTTATGAAGTACTAAAAACCATCTCTAGCTGTTGAGATCATCGGCCCATATATGCCCGAATGTACTATGGCCAACAAGTCATTTGCCCTCTCATCTAGACCAATGAAAAGTGCCTTAGTCATTTTGCCAAGTAAACATAACTCACATATTTCAAATGATTCAAAGTCAAATGAGTTTAGAAGACTATCTGTATGGAGCTTCACAATACGCTTCTCATTTATGTGACCCAAACGACAATGCCAAATATAAGTGAGATTCAAATTATTAGGTTGAAACCTCTTAGCATTAATGTTATAGATAGATATATTATTAAGATTTAAAATATATAATCTATTCATCAATGGAGCATGACCATAAAGTATATTATTCAAATAAATTGAACAATAGTTATTCTTTATTCTAAACTCATAACCTTTTGCTCCCAAACATGAAGCATATGAGGCATGAGCATATGAGGCATTGGAGTTATACCTGTTGCGAAGAACTCTCGTACTCAACTCACCAATCATTTATTCAGGGGATGACGTCGTTGAATATGCAGGGGAGCCTGTGAAGTCGGTGGTGCCATAGGTGTAGCGGTAGTGGCCTCTACCTCATGATAACCTCAAGTGTGAGCTGCATATCCAAGAAAAATGCCATCTGAAGATCTAGATTCAAATTTATCAAGATTGCCATGTTTAAGAATAAAACATCGATAGCCAAACACCTGCAAGTGAGAAATACTAGGAGTACAACCAAAATGAAGCTCATAAGAAGTCTTATGCAACTTAACTTGTAAAAATACTCTATTAGAGATATAACAAGAAGTGGGCTTCAGCCCAATACTTTCTAGGTCTAGCATGTTCATTTAACATTGTTTTAGTCATCTCAACCAAAGTTCGATTTTTATGTTCTACAACACCATTCTGTTGTGGTACACGAGCTGAAGAAAATTGATGATCTATACCCTTTTCAGCACAAAAAGAAACAAATGATGTGTTCTTAAATTCAGTTCCATTATCACTTCTAATTTCTCTAAGTGCCCCTGGATGTTCATTAGCAAGTCTAAGAACAAGTTCTTTGAGATGACCAAAAACTTCATCCTTAGATACTATAAAATAAACCCAAGAGTATCTAGAGAAATCATTAACAATAACAAGAACATACCATTTACCTTGAACAGACTGAACCCTAGAAGGCCCTACAGTGTCCATGTGTAATAATTGACCCGGAGCATCAGTCATAACAAGTGTCAGTGGAGGATGTGATGATGCAACCATTTTACTATGTCGGCAAGGTGAACAAACTAAATCCATTGACTTTTCAATTTTAAGACTAGGTAATCCTCTAACAAGATTCATATTGCTGATTCAAGAAAGATGATCAAAACCAATATGTCCTAACCTACGGTGCCAGTAAAATAAGTCCTTAGAATCAGAAGAAACTAGACACCTAAGATCAGAAGATGATGAATATGAGAAATCACTCTTAAACAACCGACCAACTCGAATAATTTTGCATACTAGATCTCTAGATGAATCTAAAACACAGCATGAATGTTTTTGAAAGCTCACATCAAGATTATCATCTATCAACTGTGAAACTGAAAGCAAATTATAACTCAACTTACTGACAAGTGCGACATCTTTTAAAATGAATTTGTCGTTAACGCACATGGTACCTTTTGCAAGAACTCGCCCTTGAGCATTATCCCCAAAGTAATCATCTCATCATCGGTGACACGAGTAAGAGAGGAGAACCATCGTGAGTCTCTAGTCATGTGGCGAGAGCAGCCAAAGTCAATGAACCATGTGTTCTCTTTCCGTTTACAACGAGCCTACTAAGCACGAATAATCATCGGTATCTTTGTATTGGGGTAAGTGACATAAGATTTGGGAATCCAGTACTGATATACACAATGAATAGGAGCAACAAAACTAGAACCAGAACCACATGCACGTGAAGGTAAATTACTTGAATTATATCTCAATCCAGCATGTGAAGCAGATTTAAAATCATCATAAAAGTTTTCTACAAATCTACCTTTTGCATTTATTCTAGGAACAACAAAAGAGGCCATATGTTTTTGTCTTATTGCATTCAATCTCTCTCTTTTCTCTTTCTTAGCACGCCTAAAACAAAATTTATGTAAGTATCAATCTTTTCCACAATAGGTGTAACGAAATCTAACATAATTAGAATTCTTTTAAGATGATGAACTAGCACCTACAGTATTAACAACTGAGCTTTGAACTAAACCAACAGATTTAAACACAGTTTGTTTTGGTTCAGGTTTTACTTTAATTTTTTCAGGTTCAAGAAGCTTAACAACCTTAGAAGGATTATTCTTGGCATGCTCAATAAAATTAAATCCTAGACCCTGATTCTTTACACTTATTTTTTACTTGTCTAGAATCATATTTAGATTTTTCTTGCCAAATTTTTTTTCTAAAGTGTCTTTAAGGTACTCATTTTCTTTAGCCAAAGTGGAACAAGTTGTGCATCTAATAGATTCGTTCACAAGATCCTTAGAAGTACTAGACTGAGCTAATTTTTCTTTTTCAGCAAAATCATTAAGTTATCTAGTCAAAGCGTCTATCTACATATTAAGTTTTGGACAGTTGGAGCAAGAAGATATCTCGTTATAAAGCATATGTTGAATTGTTTCCTAAGATGAGTTAAATCTAGCTTCTAATAATTCACATTTAGAACAAGCTTTAGAATAAATATTTAAAATACTAAACTTGAGCTTTCCAATTTCATCATTAGCACATATTAATTTTTCATCACAAGAATTATGTACCAATCATAATTCATCAAATTTAACAGTTACATCTCTAAGTTGATCTATATTTAAAGCATTAATTGACCTAGCATTCTCTAACTCAGAATGTAAAACTTGACAAGATTCACATGATTCACTATAAAAAATATAAGCTCTAAGTTTATTAATATCATAATTTAAGCATTCAACAACAAGATTATTTTTTTTCAATTTCTTTTTGATCTTTTTCAATTCAATAGCAAGTTTAACCAAACTATCTTCAAGCTCATCATAAGACGGTCTTACCTCATCGGGATCACTGTCATTATCAACACTCCTTGCCATGAAGCACATACCTGTGAAATCATCATTCTTCTTTCTACCTTTGGAATCATCATCATCATCGATGTCATCGTCGCAACTCTCAAAGTCCTCGTCACTCAGACCAAGATACTCAATAGCTGCTAGGACCTTTTCAGCAAATTTGCGATGAAAATTTCCACCCATGGAGTTGTTCTTGGATGGGCGATGACGATGGTTCTTGTCTTCTTTGATAACCTTCCCTTTGAGCTTAGGGCAGTCCATCTTAATGTGGCCTAGCTCGCCACATTCAAAACACCTGATCGGACCTAAAATACCACCTCGCTTCCTCATCCTCACATTGTTAAGTATCTTATATGATCGTGAGGAAATCAACACCAAATCCTCTTTAGGGAGCTGCTTGAATTATTCCTCTGAAAAGAAGACAAGGCAGACAAAGAAATATAAGACAAAGAGCTTGAGGAAGCAACCTGCATGGGGTTAGTCACAAGTGCTAAAGATGAAGATTTGTTAGTCTTAGATGGCAAAGCTTCCATCTCATTGGTTTCAATCTAGAATAAAGATCATCCATGGTTAAAGTATCTAGATCAATATTTTGATTAATAGTTGTGACAACCATCAACCACTCGGAACCTAAAGATCTCAAAATTTTAGTTGCATTATCTTCATCAGCAGGGATGACATCAACACCACGTAAATTACTTAATATTTTCTCAAACCGAGCAAAGAGATCATCAATGGATTCACCAGGCTTCATAGCAAAATCAGAATATTCTTTTTCATAAAGATTTTTACTGTAACATCCCAAAAACTTTATTTTCTTGTTAAAGTATTTTCTGGAAATTATTGGATTTTCCTAGATTTTATTCCAAGGCCTGATTTGAGAAAATTAAAATTTCCATTTTATAAAAGTCAAAATAAAAGTATTTCATTTTCTACAGGTCAAAATAAATGCATCTCATTTATTTAAAGTCAAAACTGTAATTATACTAATTTTCAGGAATTTATAAAGATTTAAAACTCTCCTTTTAAAGTCAATTTGTGTTTGTGCAAAATCTAAATATCAAATTGGATTGAAACTATTTTTACTAAGTCTAAAATAGCTCCAGGTAATTCTCTGAATTTTTTTAGAATTTTCAAAATTTATTTGGTATTTTTTTCGAGTATTCTAAAGCTTACTATCATATCTGGAAAATCAATATGAAAATAAAATCCAAAACCTCCCCGAGGCTGACACTTGTCACTCATCGGGTTCATCCCCGCCGCCGGATCTGACCTCAGCTGTCCGATCTCATTAAAACCCTCTCCCCCGCCTTCCCTCCCTCCCTGGCCGACGCGTGTCGTGCATCCAACCGCCGCCCTTCCCCGCCGATCAAATCTCGTCCGCCCGCAGTCACTTACCGCTTCGCCCGCCCTCCTCTGGCAACAGATTGAAACGTGTGGCGCTTTGGGAAGAAAAGGGCAAAAAGGAATTAGATCGGGCCGTTTACGAGAGGGGTGAAGGGTTAAGTGACTGTGCATGGCGAGGATTTGGTACGGCAATGGGGGATGGTGCGGATCGAGCCACGCATCGAGTGTAGGGAAGAGAGGAGTGGGCGAAGTGGTAAGTGACCACGAGCGGTCGAGATGCAATCGGGCGGGGAAGATTCAATCAGAATCGTTCAAGGAGGGATCAAGGGGTAAGTGAGCGGGTGCGGTGGAGATTGATCTGGCGACGGGAGATTTGATCCGGTGGTGACACTTGTCGGCACAGGGGGGGAAGGCGGGTTGAAGGGGTAAGTTGGAGCGGGCGGTGGGGATTAGACCGAGCGGGGAAAGGATGGTTTAGATGCGCGACACGTATCGCTTGCGGGGAGGGGAAAGCGGTTGAAGGGAGCGGACGGTTTGGATTAAATCGGGCGTGGGGATTTAATCTGGTGGCGCCACATGTCAGCCTGAGAGGATTTTGGGATTAAATTCTTTTTTGATTTTTCAGAAAGTACTTTGGAGGCTTTAAAATACTCGGACAAATACCAAATAAATTTTGAAAATTCTAGAAAAATTCAGAGAATCATCCGAATGATTTTTGACTTAATAAAAATATTTTCAACTCAATTTTAATAATTAGATTTTGCAGAAACACGATTTAACTTTTAAAAGGAGTTTTAAATCATTATAAATTCCTGGAAATAGTTATAAGTACAGATTTGACTTAGGAAAATGAAATGCATCTATTTTGACCTTTATAAAATGAAATACTTTTATTCTCGCTTTTACAAAGTGAAATAATTTAATTTTTCACAACTGACTTGGAATAAAATCGAGAAAAATCCAACAAACTTCCAAGAATCATTTTATACAAAAAGATTTTTGGGATTTAGCTTTCACAATGAGATAGAGTTTAACTTTTGAAATTAAATTTTTAAATCCACCAGAAACAGAAAAGGCCGAACTAAAAGTCAATTGAGTTGAAATAGGTTTTGAATTCATTTTTATACAGAAATTCAAAATATCCTTTATTTAAAGATATATTACTTTTCACAATAAAAATCCTTTTAAAAGCAGAAAATCAGGCAATTAAAATTTTAAAATTTAGGTAACCAAAGGAAAGGTTTTACTCTAATTTGAAGTAAATATTATTTAATAAATTTTTTTTCTAATTTTAAAATAAACAGCTGGGCTGTTACACCAATCGACCCCCTCGCCTCTTTCCTTTTCCTCTCTCTCGCCGACTGGTGGGCCCCGCCTGTCAGGAGTGTTGTCCCCGCCCCCTTTTCCTTTATTCTCCACGTGATCCCCGCCGCTACCGCCATTGATGCCGAAAATCGAAGCTTTTAAAGCTTCGGTTTCCTTCCCTATTGCTTCCCCGCACCAACGGCAAATTGAAATTCCCCCTCCACCGCGTCCGTTTCTAGCATTATCTCCTCAATTCAGTCCACGATCGCCGACGCATTAAAGCTCTCCAGCCGTTTCCTCCCCGCTGTCAATGCACATGTCGTTACCTCCCCTCCCTGCCTATAAAAGGCACACCCCAAGCTCTCTCTCAACACACCACCCCTCCCTCGCCTCTCAATTCAAGCGCTAAAGCACCAGAACACTCCCCGAGCTCAATCTCCTCCGCTGGCCACTCTCCACTCCGAAGAGCAATTCTGGCGACACCAGGCCTCCCCCCTCCTCGCCGACGACGCCGACACCTTGCTCGTGCCCCGACAACCAGAAACCCCCTCTGCCCCGAGCATTTGCGCCACCGGAGCTCCTCCGCCGCCGTGAACTCCTCCTCCGACTGCTGCCCCTTCCCACCGACCATCCTCTCCGGCCATCCTTGGGATTTGTGCCAGGTACCGGTGCACTCCCCGCGCTCTCCTCTACATTTTGCACCCCTCGGCCGGCGCCGCCACCCATCGGATCACCGCGACCCTCGGTCCCGAGCGCGCGCCGGCGACCAAGCCACGTCGGTGGCCACGCCAGCGTGGTGGCCGGCGTGGTCGCCACCCAAGCACCACGCGCGCCCGTGCCGCCATGCCAAAGACCACACCGCGCGCTCACCCGCATGCCACCTCGGACGGTCGGTCCGTGGACTCGATCCACCGTGAGCCGCCCACATGTCGACCTTTACTCGATTAATTAATTATCGGGTGACATCATCTTCGACATAATAAAACCGATTTCCGTTTAAAAACAATTGGGCCGAAATTAAATCCATGTGTTGACGTCATAATCTGTTAATTCCTTTAGAAACATAATTCAGGCTGACGTCATAAATGTTTTTTGATTTAAAAATAATTCCAGCAATTGGGTATTTTCTTTTTAATTGTATTAAAACTTTGGAAGGCTACTTCTTCATTTTTGCTGCAAATTGACCCATTAAAATTTTTAAATTTTTATAAAATCATGAACGTTCCAATTCTGGCATCCTTTTCAATTTTTGAATTTTATTTTAATTTTGAATTTGAAAATTGAATTTGAATCTTCGTGGTAGATTTCGACGATTTCGGAGAGTTCGGTTTCGACGACGATTCGCAGCAGCACTTCGAGCAAGGCAAGTTACACCTTTGACCATGTTGACTCTATTATTTTAAATTTAATCATATTATTTTACTGTATGTGCATGCGTACTTTTATTCAAATATAGTTTAAATTCAGTTTAAACTTTAGTTATGCCATGATCCTTTGATTATAGCCAGTTTGAATCTTGAATTCATACACCTTGTCACCCTACCTGAAAACTAGTTAGTACCCTAGTATTAACTAGAAATATTATAGAATTGCTTAGCCTGACTTAGTATAAGTTTAGGTGAGATCAAGATCTTTCACATGAAATGACAGACTTGAAAATTGATATCTTGACTTCGGTGAGTCAAGGATGGTTTATAAAAATTGTTTAAAAAAGAAATTAGAAACTTATGATTTGGACTTAGGCTGATGGTTAGGTGGTGGGTGCTGGCATGCCTCGTGTTTGGTGACACCTGGTTGATTGTCGTGTATGTGGGTATGTAGTTGAGCCTAAGTCGGATTAAGGACCGGTTCTGTGATTCATTTTACGAAGTCACTTCGTACTACCACAAGTCCGGTATGGGACGGACCTGACTAAGTAATTTATGAAGTTCCAAATATAGTTTCACTATAGGCTGAATGTGAGCGTGGCTAAGCCGCGAGAAGTCTCGCATGGCACCAGTGGGGGCTCCAACTCGTGGACTCGGGTTATGGTGAAACTTTAGTGGTGGCGTAACTGTTTTTGCTATGGATCATTGGAACAGCCTTATCATGAACTCTCCGCCGCACACCTAAGGCAGTTTGTTTATCGCGTCGCTCAAGTGAGAGGGAATGTCTTGTGGGTAAAGCTGTACAACCTCTGCAGAGTTAAAAACTTATCCTGGATAGCCGTATTCACGGTCATGAATATGCTGAGTAGAGTTCTCACAGATTAGACTTGGACTTCGTAAAACTTGTTTTCTTTAAACAAAATGATGGATTCGACAATGATCCGGGTGGGATGCCCGTGGTTAGGTTGGTGCAGATCGGAGCCTTCACTAACGATATTACTTTGTTAAATACAGTTTTGTACAATATATTAAATTTAGCTTTTCATAATTACATTATTGTATTCCAAATTCAAGTATTACTTTTTCCGCACTTATACCCTATTACGCCTGCCTTTGAAGTCCATTGTGCATGCATTCACTCTGTTAAATTTTCTGGTGTAACTTACGTAAGTACTTAATGTGCTTACCTTGGGAGTACTTTATGTGCTTACCTTGGGAGTACTTTATGTGCTCACCTTGCTGAAATCTGTTGCCAGACTTCGACGGCGACTACGACGATGAGGACTACTTCAGCGAGTAGGATGCGTCTTACAATCATTTGCCTGTGGGAGGCTGGATGGGCTGATCTGCTACCTTCATTGTTTTCCGCTGCTTTTATTTTCAGTTGGCTTTGTGCCATTTTATTGTAAGACTTGGCCATAAGGCCGTACATTCAATTAATAATATTCTATGGTGATTTTTGCATGATATACATTACTATTGACCCTGTGTGCACTAGCTTTTCCTGTGATAGTGGGATTTACACAGAGGGATTTGGAGTTGTTGTTCCGGGTCCCGACAGAAATGGTATCAGAGAAAACTGACCCTAAGACGTGACCCTAGATAGAGACCAACCTTAAGGATATATTTTGATAAGAAATATCTCTTTTAAAAATTGTTTCCTTCTTCGCTTAGTCTCTTACCAAAAAATCGTTTACTAACTTCTTCCCCTCTTCAAAATCATAGATGGAGCAACCTACCCGCGCAACCCTCGCCGGACTCTTCATTGACGACCTTTACAACCTCATGCGGGAGCTGAACTTCCGACCTCGTCCCCTCTACTAAGGATACTTAGGCCTGTACGGAGATGAGGAGCGTTGGAGGGTCGAAGTGAAGATCTTCGATCGTTTTGCAGCTGAAGCAACCATCCATACCTTCGACGCCCCCATACCACAAGCAACGTTCTTCGACGGTGTTCAGAATGCAGCCTAGGAGGCCATTCGCAAACTAAGGAACACCTACGCGCTCGAACTACAATGCACAGACTTCCGCTACTATCCCATGAAGACCCCTCTTGGTGCCGCCAGCAACTTCTCATCCATAGAATACGAGAGCAACCCTCGCCTCGTACGATAGGTGGAATTCGCTAAGTCTATGGATTACATGTACCAGACCACCTTGGACGAGCTGCACACCGCAACTCAGAAGCTCCGTGTAGTGGAAGAGGAACTAGCCGACCTTCGTACCGAGGATGAAGACTCCACTACCTCCGAGCCACCCCCGAAGAGGCTCAAGCGTAGCGCTAGTATTTAGGAAACCCTAAGTCTTAGTTTCAAGCGCTATCTGCGAGCTGTAGTCCTTTGTTAACAGCCGCAAGACTATTATAATAAAATAAAAGAAATTTTTATTGGCTCTTATTTGTGGTTTCTTCGTTGATTTTGTGTGCTCTCGTGGGTGGGATTGTTACAAGAAAATATCTCCTTTAGTTCTCCTTCTTTCCTCTAAATTTGGAAGCTTCGGCAGATGGTGAACACGAGGAGGAACCTCAACGACGATGCCAACCCCGGAGCTCAGGGAAGCCAGTCTGCTCCCATTCCTCCGCCCCCGCCAGCAGCAGGACCGGATTGGAACCAGCTGATGGCCAAGCAAAATCAGCTGATCCAACTGCTGGCTCAAGCCATCAACAACCCCACTTATCAAGCCCATCACCAACCGGCTCAAGCTTCGCCCAGCAGATTGTCAGAATTCCTGAGGATTAAGCCTCCGACCTTTGCAGGTAGCTCGGAACCCATGGACGCCGATGACTGGCTCCGAGCAATCGGCAAAAAGCTAGACATTTTACAGTGCACTAATCGAAAGCAAGTCCTGTTCGCTTCTCACCAGCTGAATGGACCTGCGTCTCAGTGGTGGGATACCTTCACGGCCTCGCATGCCACCCCTCAGACCGTGACATGGGATGAGTTTGAGCGGAGCTTCCGCAAAGCTCACATCCCCACTGGTACCATGGCCCTGAAGAAGAAGGAATTTTGAGCCCTTCGCCAAGGAAGCCGTATAGTCAACGAGTACGTGCAAAAATTCAACTAGCTAGCACGTTATGCCTCAGAAGATGTGGCTTCCGATGAAGCCAAGCAGGAAAGGTTCATGGAGGGCCTGAATGACAACTTATCGGTATAGCTGATATCAGGCGACTACGCTGATTTCCATCAGCTAGTCAGCAAGGCCATCCGCCAAGAAGCCAAACAAGTGGAAATGGAAAATCGGAAGAGGCGAATGGTTGACCAAAGGAGCAACTCGAGAGGTTTCTCCAGGAACCGCAGCCCTCCCTCACACTCAAACAAATTCAAGCCGCAGGGCAGCAACTTCAAGACTTCGTCAAGCAAGTTCAAGCCATCAGCCAGCCGTCCACCATTTCAAGCCAACCGCTCGCAGTCCCAGGCCAACCGCACCCCAGTTGGCGGTGGTCAAGTGCAGAAGAGCAGTCCCCCTTCGGACGGAGTGACCTATTTCTATTGCAAAGAAACAGGGCACTATGCCAAGGCTTGCCCCAAGAAGATGCAAGCCGCAGCCAACTCAGGAGCATCCGGAAGCCAGAACTAGGGGCAGCAGAAACCGCAAACCTTCATCAAGGGGAGAGTGAACCATGTGACTGCGGATGTAATATCCTGAACGTCATTTCGGCGTCGGTTTCTAAATTAATCGCGGAGTTGCCTGGATTTTCGATAAATCGTGGGAGGTGAAAATAAATTCTTCGTAATAGTCTAAAATAATAAAAAGAGAATTAAAATAATTAATTAAGAGGTTTTGGGTTATTCGGAGAGGTGGGCCAGCGATTTTGGGCCAGACAGCCCAAACGGGGGCCCGTACCCCCTCCCAAACCCTAGCATCCTCTTTATAAACCCCCTCCCTTGGATCCTCTCCCCTTTTTCCCCACCTGGCCGCCACCCCCATCTCCTCCCTACGCCTCCACCTCTTCCCCATTGCTGCTGCCCATGGATGCGAAGGAGGAGAGGAAGGAGAAGAAGGAGGAAGAGAAGGAGGAGAAGAAGGGAAAGAGAAGAAGGGAAAGAGAAGAAGTGGAAGAGAGGGGTGATCCCAATCCCTAGGTAAATTTTCCCCCACCTCAATCTCTCTGTTTTATGCTGAAATTAGGGTTCTTAGCCCCAGATTTGAAGGGATTAGCATTTTGGAAAACCCGATTAGAGAATCCTGATCTTGCTGTTTGTAGATTGAATCGTGTGATGTTACTATTCCTGCAGTTTCGACCCCTGAAACGATTTTTCCCGAGGGTCTCCCCAAAAGGAAAAAAGTAGAGGATGACGATACACATCTACTGTATTTTTTTGACAATTTTTGGCAGTGTAATTTAGTCGTACCAGGGTCTGCAATATCGTTGTCCGTCAGGGGCGCAGACGGGGACAGACCGCTGTTCAGAGGGGAATTAGGGATAGAAGATGAATTTTATATTTTTGGTCACCATTGAGAAAGTTGTAGAGAATTTGGTAAGCTAGCTTCTGTAAAAAAAATTATAATTTCTATAGCCATACTCTGTTGTTGGGAGGCGTTTGATTCTGACTGTCCTGACTGTCAGAACAGAGGATGATCTCTGTTTAGGGCATTGAGATACACCATGCTAAGAACAAAATAAAAATATGTGATCTACATGAAAAGTGTGGGTAATTAAGTGAGGAATCTAGATATATATATTTTGCTGTGATTAGTTTTATATTTTTAAAGATAGAAAAATGTTAAGCAGCGCCGCTGCAGTGGGAAGATTGTAGAACCGTTACGCGGGAAAGGATGTTGTGGGGTTTAGGGTTTTGGCGATACTTCTCTTTGAGAGTCATGATTGTATTGCTGTGTATTGTGCTGAGAGGTACCTTTTTGGACAGGCGGATTTGCTTCTGATCGAGCGTGATCTCGTCGCTTCACCGGTAGAGGCAAGTAAACGTAGCGGATGTGCTACCGTTTAACCCGTTATTCTTACTACTTGCAATATGCATGATTTTTTTGTATTGATAAAAGATATGCCATGATTACATGTTTTCTAAGGAAGAATATGGTAGCAAGATATTAATCAATTGCCATGTTTGGTTGAGTTTTGGTAGTATTGTGGTAATTTGCTTAATGAGCTAATTGTGGTATATGAAAGTAAATGCGTGGTGGTTATGATGATATTTTCTTATTGTTAAATTCATGAGAATCATATTAATGCCCTTGAAGTTGGTATTATTGTGGCTTTAGTGGTAGTATTCTTAATGAATACTTGTGGTCGTATTGTGGTCTTTGTGGTAGAATACACTATAGATCGATTGATTTTGATCTTAGTGAACCGATGGTGGAATATGTGGTTGACCTTCGTGGTTAAATTTCTTGTGGTTTATGATTATCATATCATTGATAACATGTCATAACATTGCATTGTGGATGTCGCCACTTATTGCCGCGACCGTACCGGTACAGCATCGTGAATTGCCGTAGCACGATGCACACTTTTACCTTGTTGGGTAAAGGTGTAGTGGAGCATAGCATGCATATGCATTGCATTGTGGAAAGATCATTTGCATACTTATGCAATATATTGTGGTGAAGTTATTTTACAAACAACTGCAACTTTATAGATGTGATGCGGAATTGGCTCATGGGAGCCACTTGTGGTATGAGGAAAGTGGTTGTGGTCGTGGTTTTGGGATTCATCCCTTGTGGTATGGTTGGGGTTGTGATTGCGGTATGAGATTCTTTTCCCTTGTGGTAATTGTTGATAGCAGTTGTGGACGCGAGAAATAATAAAGTTAGTGAGGTAAAACATGCTAATGTTTTATGGTCATTGGTAGTGGTAGTGGTGAATGATATGAAGTAGTTAATCCAGATTTATATGCTAATGTTTTATTATCATTGGTAGTAAATATGATTGAGGCTATAAATGTGGTCATTGTGGGAAATGGATATTGATGCTTAATATCATTGTAGTTTAATTAGCTCGATAATAAATGTGGATGCACAATGTGGATGTGGACAAATGGATACTTTAATGATGTTGTATATTTGTTTGCGATCCGAATAGCTCATTAAATAGCTTTGCTTGCTGAGATTTTATCTCACCCTTGTTTTTCCCCCTACAGGTGATTCGTGAGCATTCATGGGATGGGTAGAGCGGCACCACAATAATGCACTTGGTTCATAAATTCATGATGTAATAAAGTCGATGGAATTCTAGCCAAATGCCTAGCTATCCGTGGATGATTGTTTTAGTTAATACTGACGAACTTGTGATCTAATGATTAGTCTGCTAGAGGTTGTTTCAAATATTGAACTTGTTATCGTTATCTTTATTTCCTTAGTTGATTATGCTTCCGCTTAATGCTTCATGTCTAGAAATTTGTAGCCGGAATAAATTATCTTAAAATTTTTGGCTAGCTGTAGAGTGGTTTTGTGGCATCCCAGGGTGATGTGGATCTTGGGGTGTTACAGCGGAAGAAGCTCAGGCTGCACTGGACGTCGTGCTAGGTATGTTCCATGTAAATTCTGTACCAGCATCAGTTCTTTTCGATTCCGGAGCATCGCATTCTTTTGTGTCCAAGGCTTTTGTGGATAAGCATGGGTTGGGCATGGTGACCCTTAGCAACCCTATGATAGTTCACTCCCCTGGAGCAGAAATGAGAGCAGGGATTTTGTGCCCAAAAGTAGAATTGCTCATAAATGGAATCCTATTCCTAGCTGACCTTTTGGTTTTGGAATCTTAGGAGTTAGATGTTATTCTCGGGATGAACTGGTTAGCCAAGAATCAAGGCCAGATCAATTGTGCTACCAGGTCCATCACCCTTACCAATGACCAAGGATTAGGAGTTGTCTTTTCCCCAGAAATCCCTGCAGAAGAGGAATGTGCCCTCTATCACCTTCAGGCCTTGGAAGTAGGGATGGAAACGGGCACAAACCCGTTGGGTTTTGCCATCCCAAACCCGTGCCCATGAAAGTTAAACATGCCCGCTAAAAAACCCATGCCCGTGACGGGTACAAATTTTTTCCCAGACCCATGCCCACTCGGGTAACGGGTACCCATGGGTCGCCCATGGGTAGGAGTAGCACATAAGTAGGGATGGCAATGGGTACCTGAAACCCGATACCCGGTGGATTTTTACTCTATTAGGGCATGGGTCTAAGTCAATTTCCTAACCCACAGGTTTGGGATGGTAAAACCCAACGAGTTTGTGCCCGTTGCCATATGCGCCGCGCCGCTGCCGCTGTGGGGAGGATTCGGGATTTCGGGGTGGGGACTGGGGAGAAATGAGGATTGACCGAGTGAGCAAGTGAGCTAGGGTTTACATCTTTTATATGTATTAGTTGGGCCAGGCCGGCTGTTGTGGGCCGGTATAGGCTGGTTTGCTGGGTATATATTACCCATGGATTTACGGGTTTGGGTACTATAGAAACGTACCCAAACCCAGCAAACCCGATGGGTTAGACTTTTTGCCCATTAAGAGACCCATGGGTTAGAAAATTGACCCAGACCCATGCCCTAATAGAGTAAAAACCCATCGGGTATCGGATTTCAGGTACCCATTGCCATCCCTACTTGGAAGAAGTGCTAGTGGTATGGGAATACCCAGATGTATTTCCCAAGGAATTACCCGGAATGCCACCAGATAGGGAAATTGAGTTTGTGATTGACCTAGTCCCAAGCACCGCCCCAATTTCCAAGAGACCTTATCGGATGCCTGCTAACGAGCTAGCAGAGTTGAAGAAGCAGCTTCATGATTTGGAAGAGAAGGGTTATATCCGACCTAGTTCATCGCCTTGGGGGGCACCTGTGCTATTCATTAAGAAAAAGGATGAAAGCTTGAGGCTCTGTGTGGATTACCGAGCCCTCAATGATGTCACAATCAAGAATAAGTACCCTCTGCCCAGGATCGACGACTTGCTTGACCAGTTAAAAGGAGCCGACATCTTCTCCAAGATTGATTTGCGGTCAGGGTATCACCAGTTGAAGATCCAAGAAGAAGACATCCCTAAAACTGCATTCTCCACCCGATATGGACATTATAAGTTCACTGTCATGTCGTTTGGATTAACCAATGCACCTGCCTATTTCATGAGCATGATGAACAATGTATTCATGAAGTATCTGGATAAATTTGTGGTGATCTTCATCGACGACATCCTCATCTACTCTAAAAATGAAGAAGAGCATAAGCAGCATCTCCGGATAACCTTAGAGAAGCTTCGAGAACATCAACTTTTTGCCAAATTCAGTAAATGTGAATTTTGGCTTAAGAAGGTCGCTTTCCTCGGACACATTGTGACAGCAGACGGCATTGCTGTAGATCCTTCCAAGATAGAAGCAGTAATGGAATGGAAACAACCTAAGTCAGTGACAGAAGTCAGGTGTTTCCTTGGATTTGCGGGTTATTACCGTCGGTTCATAGCAGGATTCTCCGAGTTAGCCAAGCCAATGACTCAATTGCTGAAAAAGGAAAAGAAGTTCGAATGGACGAAAGCTTGTGAGCAGAGTTTTCAAACCCTCAAGAAAAGGCTAGTCTCAGCACCCGTGCTTGTCTTGCTGGATGTGCATAATGACATTAAGGTTTTCTGTGATGCCTCTCGCCTCGGCTTAGGCTGTGTTTTGATGCAAGAAGGCAAAGTAGTAGCCTATGCATCGCACCAACTAAGGCCTCATGAGTGCAATTATCCTACTCATGACCTGGAATTAGCAGCCGTAGTGCATGCTTTGAAGATCTGGCGCTACTATCTTATTGGTAACTGTTATGAAGTATACACGGACCATAAGAGCCTGAAGTATATTTTCACCTAGGCAGAACTCAACCTGAGGCAGCGAAGATGGTTAGAGTTGATAAAAGACTATGATATTGGTATACACTACCATCCCGAAAAAACAAATGTTGTGGCCGATGCCTTGAGCAGGAAGTCTTATGCGAATGTGGTGTTATCGGAAGAAGACCAGACCCGACTTCAGAAGGGAGTCGCCCGTCTGAGTCTGAACTCGGTAAATCCAAGTATTCTCGCAACATTGGAAATCCAGCCTGCCTTGCCTGATCAGATCAAAGAAGCTCAGAAGGTTGATGAGGATATTCAAGAAATCAGAAAGAATATAAGAATAGGCAAAAGCACCAGGATTCAGCGAAGATGAGCAGAGCACTGTTTGGTTCGAGAACCGTATCTGCGTGCCCAATAATCAAGAAATCAAAGCCCTGATTCTCAAAGAAGCTCATAACACCCCATACTCAATTCACCCAGGTCGTACCAAGATGTACTAGGACCTGAGGGAAAGATACTGGTGGGTTAGTATGAAAAGAGAGATAGCAGAGTTTATTGAAGCCTGTGACACCTGCCAGCGAGTTAAAGCAGAGCATCAGAGGTCTACTGGACTTCTGCAACCATTACCAATCCCAGACTAGAAGTGGGAAGAAATCGGTATGGATTTTATAACCGGACTTCCGTGAACTCAATCGGGTTACGATTCATTTGGGTAATCATCGACCGATTGACTAAAGTGGCTCACTTCATACCAGTCAAGACCATTTATTTCGGAAGCAAGTTGGCTGAACTGTACATGTCCCGAATTGTATGCCTACATGGTGTTCCCAGGAAGATAGTGTCAGATCGAGGTAGCCAGTTCACTTCTCGATTTTGGTAGAAACTGCATGAAGAGTTGGAGTGTAAGCTCAGTTTCAGTACAGCTTACCATCCCCAAACAGATGGTCAAACTGAAAGAGTAAACCAGATACTTGAGGATATGTTAAGAGCTTGTACCTTGGACTTCGAAAACAGTTTGGATCGTTCCTTACCCTATGCAGAGTTCTCATACAATAATAGCTACCAAACCAGTCTGCAGATGGCACCATTCGAAGCCTTATACGGTAGAAAGTGCAGGACATCCTTGCTTTGGGAACAGCAAGGAGGACCTCAAGAAACCAGTCCAAACCTACTTCAAGACACCGAGGATAAAGTGAGAAAGATCAAGGACAAACTGAAGATAGTCCAATCTCGACAGAAGAGCTATGCGGACAACCGTCATCGAGACTTGACCTTCAAGGTCGGGGACTGTGTCTATCTCAGAGTATCCCCACTCAGAGGAGTCAAAAGGTTTCAAGTCAGAGGAAAACTTGCACCAAGATATGTGGGACCCTTCAAAATTCTGAACCGACGAGGTGAAGTTGCTTATCAGCTGGAGTTGCCGCCAAGCATATCAGGAGTGCACAACATCTTCCATGTCTCGCTGCTAAAAAAATGCCTCCGAGTCCCCACAGAGCAAGCTGCATTGGAAACTTTGGATCTTCAGGACGACCTCACCTATCAGGAGCAGTCGATTAAGATCCTCGAGACCGCAGAGCGTCAGACCAGAAGAAAGATCATCAGGTTTTGCAAAATTCAGTGGAGCAACCACACCGAAGACGAAGCCACCTGGGAGCGAGAAGAGGATTTGAAGGCCAACCATTCCCATATCTTTTGCTAGCTAGTGCAAATCTCGAGGGTGAGATTTCTTTTAAAGGGGGTAGTTTCGTAACATCCCAAAAATTTTATTTTCTTGTTAAAGTATTTTCTGGAAATTATTGGACTTTCCTAGATTTTATTCCAAGGCCTAATTTGAGAAAAATAAAATTTCCATTTTTATAAAAGTCAAAATAAAAGTATTTCATTTTCTAAAGGTCAAAATAAATGCATCTCAAGTCAAAACTGTAATTATACTAATTTTCAGGAATTTATAAAGATTTAAAACTCTCCTTTTAAACTCAATTTGTGTTTTCGCAAAATTTAAATATCAGATTGGATTGAAACTATTTTTATTAAGTCTAAAATAGCTCCAGGTAATTCTCTGAATTTTTCTAGAATTTTCAAAATTTATTTGGTATTTTTTTAGTATTCTAAAGCTTACTATCATTTCTGGAAAATCAAAATGAAAATAAAATCCAAAACTTCCCCGGGGCTGACACTTGTCACTCATCGGGTTCATCCCCGCCGCCGGATCTAACCTCAGCCGTCCGATCTCATTAAAACCCTCTCCCCCGCCTTCCCTCCCTCCCTAGCCAACGCGTGTCGTGCATCCAACCGCCGCCCTTCCCCGCCGATCAAATCTCGTCCGCCCGCAGTCACTTACCACTTTGCCCGCCCTCCTCTCCTCTCTAGCCGACGTGTGGTATGCATCAGCACCGATCCCCGTTGTCGGATCTGATCCACACCGCTACCACTCACTTACCCCTTCGTCGCACACACGAACGGCACCGATTAAAGCCCTGTTGTCGGATTGAATCTCACCCGTCCTCGCTCACTTACCGGTTCGCCCCGATCCAACGGCCTCGCCCTCACTCTCCTGCCACATGTCGCAGATCCAACCGACCCCCTCACCTCTTTCCTTTTCCTCTCTCTCGTCTACCGGTGGGCCCCGCCTGTCAGGAGCGTCGTCCCCGCCCCTTTCCTTTCTTCTCCGCGCGATCCCCGCCGCTACCGTCATTGATGCCGAAAACCAAAGCTTTTAAAGCTTCAGTTTCCTTCCCGATTGCTTCCCCGCGCCAACGGCAAATTGAAATTCCCCCTCCACCGCGTCCGTTTCTGGCATTATCTCCTCAATTAAGCCCACGATCGCCGCCACATTGAAGCTCTCCGGCCGTTTCACCCCGCTGTCAATGCACACGCCGTTACCTCCCCTCCTCGCCTATAAAAGGCACACCCTGAGCTCTCTCTCGACACACCACCCTCCCTCGCCTCTCAATTCAAGCGCTAAAGCACCAGAACACTCCAAGAGCTCAATCTCCTCCGCCGGCCACTCTCCACTCCGGCAAGCAATTCCGGCGACACCAGGCCTCCCCGCTCCTCGCCGACAACGCCGACACCTTGCTCGTGCCCTGGCGACCAAAGCCCCCTCTGCCCCGAGCATTTGCGCCACCAGAGCTCCTCCGCTGCCGTGAACCCCTCCTCCGACCGCCGCCCCTACCCACCGACCATCCTCTCCAGCCATCCTCGGGATCCGCGCCAGGTACCGGTGCACTCCCCGTTCTCTCCTCTACATTTTGCACCCCTCGGCTGGCGCTGTCGTCCACCGGATCGCCGGCGACCCTCGGTCCCCGAGCGTCGCCGCCGGTGACCAAGCCACGTCAGCTGGCCGCGCCGACGTGGTAGCCGACGTGGCTGCCACCCAAGCGCCACGTGCGCCCCAGGCCGCCCACGCCAGCACCACACCACGCGCCCGCTCACCCGCATGCCACCTCAGCACGGTCCGGTCTGTGGACTCAATCCACCGTAGATCGGGCCCACATGTCTGCCTCACTCCGATTAATTAATTATCAGGGCTGACGTCATGCTGACGCAATAAAACCGATTTCCCGTTTCAAAATAATTCGGCCGAAATTAAATCCCTGTGCTGATGTAATAATCTGTTATTTCCTTTAGAAACATAATTCAGGCTGGCGTCATAAATGTTTTTCGGTTTAAAAATAATTCCAGGAATTGGGTATTTTTTTATTTGTATTAAAACTTTGAAAGGCTATAACTTCTTCATTTTTGCTCCAAATCGACCCATTCAAATTTCTAAATTTTTCTAAAATCATGAACTTTCCAATTCTGGCATCCTTTTGAATTTTTGAACTTTATTTGAATTTTGAATTTGAAAATTGAATTTGAATCTTCACGGTAAATTTTGACGATTTCGGAGAGTTCGATTTCGACGACGATTCGCAGCAGCACTTCGAGCAAGGCAAGTTACACCTTTGACCATATTGACCCTATTATTTTAAATTTAATTATATTATTTTACTGTATATGCATGCGTACTTTTATTCAAATATAGTTTAAATTCAGTTTAAACCTTAGTTATACCATGATCCTTTGATTATAACTAGTTTGAATCTTGAATTCATACACCTTGTCACCCTAGCTGAAAATTAGTTAGTACCCTAGTATTAACTAGAAATGTTATAGAATTGCTTAGCCGGGCTTAGTATAAGTTTAGGTGAGTTCAAAATCTTTCACATGAAATGACAGACTTGAAAATTGATATCTTGACTTCGGTGAGTCAAGGATGGTTTATAAAAATTATTTAAAAATGAAAATAGAAACTTATGATTTGGACTTAGGCTGATGGTTAGGTGGTGGGGGCCGGTATGCCTCGTGTTTGGTGACACCTGGTTGATTGTCGTGTATGTGGGTATGTGGTTGAGCCTAAGTCGGATTAAGGACCGGTTCTGTGATTCATTTTATGAAGTTACTTCGTACTACCACAAGTCCAGTATGGGACGGACCTGACTAAGTAATTTGTGAAGTTCCAAATATAGTTTCGCTACAGGCTGAATGTGAGCGTGGCGTAGGCCGCGAGAAGTCTCGCATCGCACCAGAGGGGGCTTCAACTCATGGATTCGGGTTGTGGTGAAACCTTAGTGGTGGCGTAACTGTTTTTTCTATGGGCCATTGAAACAGCTTTGTCATGAACTCTCCGCCGCACACCTAAGGCAGTGTGTTTATCATGTGGCTCAATTAAGAGGGAATATCTTGTGGGTAAAGCTGTACAACCTCTGCAGAGTTAAAAACATATCCTAGATAGCCGTGTTCACGGTCATGAATATGCTGAGTAGAGTTCTCACAGATTAGACTTGGACTTCGTAAAACTTGTTTTCTTTAAACAAAATGATGGATTCGATAATGGTCCGGGTGGGATGCCCGTAGTTAGGTTGGTGTAGGTCGGAGCCTTCACTAGCGATATTACTTTGTTAAATATAGTTTCATACAATATATTAAATTTAGCTTTTCATAATTACGTTATTGTATTCCAAATTCAAGTATTGCTTTTTCCGCACTTATACCCTGTTACGCCTGCCTTTGAAGTCCATTATGCATGCATTCACTCTGTTAAATTTTCTGTTGTAACTTGCATAAGTACTTAATGTGCTTACCTTGGGAGTATTTTATGTGCTCACCTTGCTGAAATCTGTTGCCAGACTTCGACGACGACTACGACGGTGAGGACTACTTCAGCGAGTAGGATGCGTCTTACAGTCATTCGCCCGTGGGAGGCTGGATGGGCTGATCTGCTACCTTCATTGTTTTCCGCTGCTTTTATTTTCAGTTGGCCTTGTGCCATTTTATTGTAAGACTTGGCCATAAGGCCGTACTTTGATTAATAATATTCTGTGGTGATTTTTGCATGATATACATTACTGTTGACCCTGTGTGCACTAGCTTTTCCTGGGATAGTGTGATTTACACAGAGAGACTTGGAGTTGTTGTTCCGGGTCCCGACATTTATGCACCTTTTTAATTTTAGTGGTTCCTTCGTGATAATCGCAAAGAGTTTTCCATATTAGATAAGCAGATTTAATATGAGCTACACGATCAAATTCTTTACAAGAAATCCCTTAAAATAGTAAGTTACGAGCTTGAGCATTTAAATCTACATCTGCTTTATTTAAAATAGTAACAGTAGGAGGAACCTCATATGGTGTAGAAACTATTCTCCAAACATCACTACCTTGAGCCTCAATATAAGCTTGCATACGACACTTCTAAAAAGCAAAATCAGTACCATCTAGCATGGGGGATGATTCACATACCTCTCTGATGCCACAACAACCTGCTCTGATACCACTTATTGGATCTAAGGGCCTTCTCACTCCAAAAGCTAGTCAATGAGGTGAGGGACTCCCCCACTTTTAAGTTAGGTCTCTTACTCTTCCACAACCAATGTAGGACTATTCCAACAAGAAATAATATTTTTGCTTAAGGAAGAAACATAATAACAATTATTCGATTCTAAAACTAATCCTGAGCGTAAAGATAATGGTAAAGTGCTAACAGCCGACACAACAACTCTTACTCCGTTGCCCACGTGAAGATCAACCTCCCCTCTTGCTAAGCTCTTACTCCTTATTAGCCCCTGCATTGAATTGCAAATATGAGCAACCAATCTGGTATCAAATACCTAAGAACCAATATGAGAAGTAGCAAGATTTCTTTCTATAACATTTATCCTGAAGTAGAAGTTTTACTTCTATTCTTCTTTTCTAGTTCTGCCAAGTACTTCTTGTAGTTCCTCTTCTAATGTCTAGTACCTTGGCAATGGTAGCAAATAGTATCAGGTGTAGCCCCAATTTTGAGCTTCTGAAATTAATTTAGATTTGATACTCGAGATCTCATCTTGAGTTTTGCTCGTACCCCTTTTTTTTGCTCAAAGCCTTAGACTTTTTCTTTTTGAAGTTGGTAGTCTTTTAGACCATCATCACATGATTAGATCTTTTCTTAATACTCTCCTCTGTTGACTTGAGTATCCCATACAATTTAGTCATTGACTTTCCCATACCATTTATATAAAAGTTCAAAATGATGACTTAAAACTCAAGAGTGATCGGAGAATCACATCAATAGCCAACTCTTAGCTAAAGGAAAAAACTAAGCTTTTTCAAACTCTCAATGTAAGCAATCATATTGATTACATGAGGGCTGATTGAACTTCCTTCGGCTAACTTGTATGCAAACAATGACTTGGATGTGTTGTACTTTTCAACCCTTACCTAATTCTTAATCATGCTTTTAAGACTCACAATTATATTATAGACATCCATATTCTTATATTGCTTCTGAAGCTCAGAATTCATAGTGGCAAGCATGAGACAGCTAACTTCAAGTGAGTCATTGCAATGTTTCTCATACTCATTCTTTTGAGTATAAGTGATACAATCATCTCCATAATTGTCTCTAGAACATATCACTAACAGTCTAGTCTTGCTGCCCTTGAGGTCGAGCACCATTGACTTTGTGCGGATCATATTGGTATTATCCTCTATTCAAAGAGGGGGGAATTCTGGCTCGCTCACGCTATCCACGTGTCTGCTGGTGCCCTCGTTTGCCGACGCGTGCGATGGGAGTGCTCCATGCGAGCGATGTTCTACGCTGGACAGCGAGGCGCCGTTTCCATGTGCGCTCGCTCCTTCGTGAAGTTCCCATTCGTTGTTCGCTCCAACTGTCGCCCTCGTTTGCCGACGCGTGCGATGGGAGTGCCCCGTGCGAGCGATGTTCTGCGCTGGATAGCGAAGCGCCGTTTCCGTGTGTGTCGTTTGCGTGTACGCCCACTCTTTCGTGCCTTGTGAGAGATAGAGCTGTGCGAAGCTTCGAGCGAAAGTGCTGTTGTGCGCTCCTCGTGTCGATCATTCGCTCCGCGTCGCTGCTCCTGTGCGTTTTTTACATTTCTCCTTTGATAGTTGTGTCTCTGACATCTCTACCCGGCTATTCCCTGTGCTGTTGTGTTTTCCATTTCTTCTGTGGATTTCGTCTTTCACGATAGGACACGGTCGAGCCGGATTTTGTCAGAAGTTTTTGTGCTTTCCTTTCTAGTGTCCGCTTTGCGTCCGCCAGTCTTCGCTTTCTCTCCATTTTGTTTCCCCCTTCGCTTCTTCTTGTTGTTCCATCTTCGGTTGCTGTTTTCTCTTCGGTTTTTGGCCAACGCGTTACCGTGTGATTCTGCTTCTTTTACATACTGTTTATCCTCAGGTTAAAATGCGTTCTTTTTTCCCCATATATTGTCTCCTGCGTTAGCGTCTGAAGACGATAATGCTTTTTTTTAGATATATTGTCCCATATGTTAGATTGTCTAGCAAATGCATTCTTCGCCTCTAATCTCTTTCTTGTTTCTTTTCCCCTTCTGTAGTAGGTATTTTAAGAGAAAATTTTAATCTTTTATTTTGCATTTGTTGGTTTTATATACTGTTTATCTTGTAGGGTGTTGCATTTCTTGGTTTTATATACTGCTTATCCTCGGGTTAAAATGCATGTTTTTCATATTTAGACATACTGTCTCGTACATCAGCATGTGAAAGTAAAAATGCAGACTTTTAAATTTTACTTTTTTTAGATATATTGTCTGATGCGTTACCATGTGAATCTGTTAGTTTTAAATAGATAAAATGTGTTTTTTTCTTCGTTGCTTTTTTGTTCCCTTCTGTACTAGGTCTAGGATGTGGGTCTGTTAGTTTTAGATTCTATCTATTCCCATCTTAAAATGTCGACAGATGCGTTGTTCGCCTCCAGTCTCTTTCTTGCTTTTTCGTTTGCTTCTATAGTAGGTGTTTCTAAAGAAAAAGTAAATCTTTTAGTTTGCATTTGTTAGTTTTAGATATTTTTTATCCTTGGGTTAAAATGCTTTTTTTATATATTTAGCCATATTGTCTCGTGTGTTACCATGGGACGGTAAAAAAAGGCTTTTAAAATTTTTTATATATATTTCCTGCTGCGTTACCATGTGAATCTGTAAGTTTTACATAAATATAAAATGTGGATTTTCCCTGTTTTAGATATATTGTTCGCCTGCAGTCTCTTTGCTGATTATTTGGTTCCCTCTGTAGTAATCGGTTTTTTTAAGAGAATGTGAATCTTTTAGTTTTTCATGTTGTTTATTCCCACCTTAAATGTGAATCTTACCATGTTGTTTAAAGTTGTTAGTTCTTCAGTAATATTTCTTGCTATTAGTTGTGCTTCGTATTGTGTTTTCAACATACTTTTGTTTTTCTCATATTAGTAAATATTCCATTAACATATATAGGAAATGTTTTTTCCTGTTTTACTATTAACGTTGTGTTTTTTACCATGCAGGGGTGCCTCTGAATAGTCCGCTTTATTTCGTTATAAATATATGGTTTACGTCCAGATAGACTCCTGTTGTTCTTAGGTATGTTTAGTTGTATTTTTCTTGTCGGCGTTTTTTGTTGACGTATATATAGCTTCTTTGCGGATAATAGTTTCCCCAGTGCAGGCGTGCCTCTGAAGAGCTCGTTCTATTTCATTGTGGGACACAGCCGTTTTGCTTCCTGTATTCATAAGCCGGTTTTTCTCCCTCCTCTACTGTTCATGTTTTGTTACTGCTCTGGTGTTGTTATCATTCTTGTTTTACTACATTTAATTGTTTTGCTCCGTATTTACTTACACGATGGGGCTCATGTGATATCGTTTGTACATCTTTTCGTGTGTTACATATTTGCCCACGTAAACGTCTATACGTTGCTACCGGTAGTTTTTGCTACCAGAAATTCTTTACTCATTATATTCCCATTTATTATGGTTTTAGATTTATTCTTCTGTTTACGAATCAACTATGCTTTTATTCCCACGTTCTAATCGATGTATTCTGTATTCTCATGTGCTTCCTGCTTTCTCCTTTTGTTACCGCTATGCACGACTATACGCTGCTGTCAGCAGCTGTTTCTACTAAGAGTGCCTTATTTATTATGTGCTTACGTTTATTGTTCTGTTTGCCAGCACTCCTTGCTACCAGGAGTGCTTTATTTATTACGTACTTACGTTTATTCTTCTGTTTGAAAGATAAATGTGCTTTTGTTTTCTCATACTGGTAGATCTATGCTATGTTCTTATGTGCTTCTTGGTTTGCTTGTCACTTTTGAATATGTGATTGTTTCTCATTCTGGAACACACCTGTTCCACTTTTTGTATTTGTATGCTCCTGTTTTTGGTTATCTACCGGTCGTTGTTTGTTATTGCTATGCTATCGTTGTCTTTATTGTTTTACTATGTACACTATTTTTTCCTATACGAGTTTTCACGTGTTAAATGTTTGCTAGCGAAATCGCTTATACCCTGTTTATAATATCTTTTGCTATTTCCAGTGCCTTACTGATTACAGTTTCTAGATTACCCCACTGTTTGTGACCTAAATATAACAATGCCTTATTGATTGTAGTTTCTAGATTACCCTTCTGTTTGCCGCCTAAATATGCTTTTTCTCGCTCGCATTGGTAGTTGTACTCTATGTTCTTATGTGATTTCTATTTTTCTCATAAGATGAAACCCTCCTGCTTCTTTTTTATATCACTTTTTTTGTCTTTTTTTAAACTGTTCCGTTTTCTGCTTTTTGTTATTAGCTTTTTGCCTGGATTATTGCTTCCGTATCTTTTATTGCTTCCTAGCATGGCTTCGCCGCTTTCTGCTAGACTACGGTGTCAGGAAATTCTACGTGGAAAGCAACCGGTTAGATCAGCGTTATCGTTGTTGCCGCCTGCGAATAATTTCCCCACTACCTCTCCGATGCCATTTTCACAGCCATCGATAGAACCATGTATGATTTCTATCGATGTTTTATACCTTTCGTATGCAATAACCTTTTCATTTTTCGACCCAATAAGCCGATCTTAATTGTCCATTGAATTGCGTTATTTTTTCCCCCTTTTGTTATTCTGCAGTGCTTCCCGCGCCGTTAGTGCGCCCTTCCATGGAAACGGCAACATGGTTGACCACGGTTTTCATAAACCTTTCTTTCTTCTTTTTTTAGATATTTTGTGTGTATTTCCCTTTTATTTTCTTCCCCTGCTTTCCTGTATGATAGGAAGCCATTTTTTCCCATTGGTTAACTCCTCTGAGGCAGCCAACAATAGGAAAAAAAGAAGGCTATCCAATTTGCTCCGTACAGCTGCTAGAAAAGGTTTTCCCACCTTATTTTTCCTTTTCGAATTCGTCTTTTGTTTTTTTTACTGCGTATTTTTTGTCATATAACTCTCAATATGTTTTCCTCCCTACATTGTATTCCATTCCCTACACATTTCAGATGATGCATTTCCTTTTAGGTCGGTCTCTCTTAGAGACCCAGGTGTTCTTCTTTCTAAGGAACAAATTTCTTGCTTAAAAGGTTTGATAACACCCTCCATTCTATCTTCTTTTTAGATTTCTTTTTGTTTATGTTGCTGTTTGCCCATGTATTTCGTGCTGTTATTGCGTTTGTTTTACCTTCTTTGTTCAGCGCTGCTTTCCCTACATTGTTTCAGCTACGTACGGTGATCGTTCATATTACGGTGGTCCAGATTATGAGTGTAATAAATGATGTGCTGTTTTTTTGGTTCCAAGAAAGATCTCGTCATTGCAGTTCTTCTAGACATCAGCAAATTTTTTATAATAGGTGTTGTCGGGGTGGGAAGGTTTCCCTTCCATCCCATAAAGAATTCCCACTTCCACTTCGAGATCTTATTGGTTTTAATAAAGGCGCTCACTCAAATGAATTTATGCGTTTACTACGCCATTACAATTCCTTGTTTGCATTCACTTCCTTGGGCGTAGATGTTGATAGAACTGTTAATACTGGCGGAGGTCCCTATGTTTTCCGTATAAATGGTGTCGTTCATCACCGTATTGGTTTATTACTCCCTATGCCAGGCGAGAGACCCTAGTATGCTCAGCTATATATTTATGATACTTTCAACGAAACTGGTAACAGATTATCTATATTCAGTGAACACAGTGATATGCACGAAGAAGGAGACCCTGATATTGTTGCTGCTTTAATTGCTATGCTTGACTGTTGCAACCTATTGGTGAAGAAGTTCAGAATGGCCTGTGACCGATTGTTCTGTGAAGAAAACCCAGAGATTTATATCCGTCTTATTGGTTCGTCTGATAACCATGGTGACTGCTACTCTTTGCCAACAGTGCCTGAATTGGCTACTTTGATTGTAGGAGAATTATCACTAGAGAATACCAAATTTGATATAGTTGTTGAAATGCACTGTGCTGAACTAAAACAAATATCCCCTTTGAATCCCACTTTGATGTCACTACAATATCCGCTGTAATTCCCATATGGTGAAAAAGGATTCCATCTTGGCATTAAATATAAGGAGACTGATATTGGTTCCTCCTCAGCTCGAGATGAGGTGTCTATGCTTCAGTATTACTCTTATGAATGTCATTACCGAAGAAACGAGCCAAATCCTTACACATGTTGTGGTCGTCTTTCAAACCAAATACAAGTTGACTGTTACTCATGTCTTGAAGCAAGCCGTCTTTCATTTCATTTTTTCAACCAGGATGTTTTAAGATCAGAAACATATCAAGGTATTTCTGATGCACTTGGCCAAGGCACATCTCAAGGCAGAAATATTGGTATAAAAATTTTGCTTCCTGCCAGCTTTACAGGCAGCCCTCGATATAATGCACTAAATTATCAAGATGCTATGGCTATTTGTCGTGAATATGGTGCTCCTGATTTATTTTCTACCTTTACGTGCAATTCAAAGTGGCCAGAAATTATTGACGCACTTAAATACGAACCTGGACAGAAATATTCTGACCGTCCTGATATCATAACTCGTGTTTTCCATATGAAACTTGCTGAATATATTTCAAACATCAAAACTGGTTACACTTTTGGTGTTGTGCGAGCAGGTCAGCTTACTCTTTTCCCCTATAAATATGATGTTCTTACTTTGGTCCTTGCACTTTTTTTCTGCTCTAAATTTCCCCCTTGTTTTTTACAGTGCTATACACCATTGAATTCCAAAAAAGGGGCCTTCCTCATGTTCATACCCTTATATGGCTTTCTAGCCATACCCCTGACATACCTGCTGGATTCATTGATAATCTTATATCTGCTGAAATTCCTGATCCAGCTATTGATCCACTTGCTTATTCTCTTGTTGAAGAATTTATGATGCATGGTCCATGTGGAGATTTCAATAGAAAATGTCCATGTATGAAAGATGCATTATGTTCAAAGCGATATCCGAAGCAATACAGTCCAGAAACAATTATTGATAAGTCTGGCTTTCCAGTATATCGTCGTCGACATGATAACCATTTTATTACCAAAAATGGAGTTAGATTGGATAATAGATGGGTTGTTCCATACAACATTGCTTTGCTAAAAAAGTTCCAAGCTCATATCAATGTTGAATGGTGCAATAAGACAAACCTTGTGAAATATTTATTTAAATATCTTACTAAAGGACAAGATAGATCAAGAATCAACTTTTGCAATGTTCATCAACCATCACAGTCAGCTAATACACAGGCTACACAGGGAATAGATGAAATCGCTGATTATATTAGGTGCAGGTAATAATTCTCTCTCTAATTTGCTATACCAAATTATTTATTGTCTCTTACTTATCTTACAGTACTACTTTCATTTAAATGCTTTTCTTGTAACAGGCTACTGTGGATTCATGTTCTAATTTATTGTAGTGATATTTTGTTACATGAAACTATGTGCGTTTACCTTTGGCATTTCTTTTTTGAAAATGTTGTGCTAATGTTTTGCTATATCAAATTATAGATACTTATCTTCATGCGAAGCACTTTGGCGATTGTTTGAATTTGAGATACATGGTCGAATGCCTTCTGTTGAGCGATTGTCTGTTCATATGCCTGGTATGAACAGAGTTATGTATCATGAAGAAACAAATTTGCAAGAAATTATTGCTGATCCAAGATTTTACAAGACAACCCTGACTGAATGGTTCATTGCTAATCAACAGTTCGCAGACGCAAGATCTTCTACCTATTACCAATTTCCAAAACAGTGGACATGGTGTTAGTGATATGCCCTAGAGGCAACATGGAGATGTTGTATATATCACATACTATGTTTATGATACATTATTTTGTTCCTTGGAATAGACATCATCATTATTGATCAATGAGTATGTGACTTATTCATGAGACTCTTAAATACTAAGATGTTGCTATTTCTAAATGATCCCTGATCGTATATCATATGAGGAACAAATATGATTCAAAGATAAAGATCAGCATATGTATTGATTGATGATCATGTCTCATGGATCATGGTATGGTGATACCAAATCAATAATATGGACATGTGTTAGTGAACATATGTTGATAGACTGCCATGAGACACCGCAGAGATTCCATGTGTCATCGCTGGTCTCAAGTAGTGTTTATGTAGAGTCCTTAGACTTGAGATCATCATGGTTCCCAACATGAGTAGTAGCTTATTTTGGGACTACTAAACACTACTCCGTGAATCGGGTAGTCATAAAAGTAGTCTTCGGGTTTGCTATGAAACATGTAGTGAGATGTGAATGATCAAGATAGAATTTGCCCCTCCTTATGGGAGAGATATCTCTCGGCCTCGATGTAATGGATTATGAAAGTGCATGGCCATGCCAAGGTGATTGAGGAGTCAATCACGAGTTTATAATCCATCACGGAATCGAGAGAGTGATTGAGCTATTAAGAGGATGACACAGTCTCGCCTTGAGCTCAATCTATATCGTGAGGCAAAGGGATTCGTACATGAGAGAACATTACAGTTCAAATGATATGATCTTTACATATACTTTGGGGTTAATATGTCTTACTAGAGACCGCTATTAACATGGTAACCGAAAGGCGTTTCCGGTCACGACCAAGTATACGTGAACCTGCTGGTCGCACGCTTAACGGGTTGGAACACTAATTCGAATATGATTCGGATATGGGCTCAATTCGGATAGAGATCCGAATAGACTCCTATTGGGCCTCGGTCCACGAGGCCCACGTGAGGAGGTCTATATATGGAGGCAAGGGGCGGAGGGAAGTGTGCCTGTTAACATCTAGCAAAACCTCAGCCGCCACCTCCCGAGCCAAACCCTAGCCGCTCACGAGTGCTAGTACACTCGCGATCGGCGCCCAGCCCCGGACGTGTGGATACCGGTGAGGCGCTGCTCGTTGCGATCTTGATCGGCGTGCGTGGAGGAGACGATCTATTCGGACGATCGGCTACTTCCACTACTACCGACGCGCGTGATTGGATCGGTTTCAATTCTTCTTCACGCACACTGCGCCTAAGTGGTAACGATCCATGATCCTTCCTTAGCATGATGTTCTTGGGTGCGCGGTAGAAAAGTTTTGTTTTCGCGCCCGTAGCCTACGCGTATTCCATTAGTGGTATCGAGCCATCTTGCTTAGTTTGCAATCTGGATCAGCGCATATATGTTGATATGCGATAGTAGTAGATTGGATCTATTACGCCTAAATCGGTAGCACGGGTTGATGAGATCAATCGGTCATAAGGGGTTGAAATAGGTATGAGTTGATAGCATCATAAGGCCAAAAAGATTAGTTCGTGCTCCTTCTTTGATGTACGCGACTTGCCCCTACCGGCCGGAATCACCATCGGGGCTAATCGCGCGCACAATCGATGATCGAGCCAACAGATCGAGGTCTTGTGTTGTGGTCTCCTCAAGTATACCGATCGCGATGATCAATATGATTGATCTAATGAAAATTGAGACATTTTGAATGGCTCGGATTTGGGTTGATTTGATCGGCTCGATAAGATTTTCATAGCGATTTCATAGATGCGATCTATGTAATTCTGAGAGCGGCGGCGCGCCTCGAACCTGCGGCTCCCCCCTCGACCCCCCGCCCGCTGACCGGCCAGCGGGACCGCCGTGTGTATCCCCCCTTGTATAGCGTCTTGGGTTCACATCGTTAGGTAGAATGCGATTCTACGTCTAACTTGTTTTTGCAGAGAATGATGTGAATAGTATGGCCCTATAGCTTATTTGAATGTATGAGATGTATGTGATGCATGTAACATTTGTTCATGGCCTGCGTGTCATGATTATTTCAGCTATTGTTAGCTGTATATATTGTATTTAACGACCTGCGTGTCGACCTTAATGTTTGAATCTATCTTTGTAATCTTCGATTTCTAGCTATTATAGGTAGTAGCCTAGTTTTGAGGTTACAAGCATTTAAGCATGGTGGCCTAAAGGAGTGATGTGGAGGATGGAGATCACCTACACCTACTTGGAGATGGATATCACCATTTTTGGGCCATACTACTTCACAGTTAAATGTGTTTATCTATGATGTTATCTATCTTATTCTTATGCAATGATATATATGATATGTTGCTTTGGTAGGATAGAATCCCTCTTAAAATTAGGTGTTAATGCCCTTCCATATGTTGCACCAAAAGATAATGATCACCGCATGGTAGGTCTACCAAAGTAGAGTGCCATCGGTTATCATCATCATTTGGGGTAGATGTCGGACATCTACATGCGGAAGCATTTGGTTTACTTAACAAGGTTATCAAAATAGTTTTGGACCTTGGGGCATAGATTGGGGCCGAGGCATACAGATGTCACCCAAAGTAGAGTCACATAGGGATGTGATTAGCAAAGTGTTGCTTACCCATGTCACTAGTTTTCTAGCCGTGATGCCAAAGCTCACTAGGAATTAGTGAAATGAGGATCTTTACCCACTATGTAACTTAGAGGGAGTTTTTGTTGCAAAACTCATAGTGGGAGTCTTTTGCTAAATAGTTTAATAAAAGATGAACATAAACATAGTGCTAAACTTTGCATATTCTTGTGTTGTAGATCATGTCAGCTAACGCCGCATCCAATACTTTTAATTTGCGATCTGTTCTTGAGAAAGAAAACTCAATGGAACAAACTTTTGGATTGGTATCGCAACTTGAGAATTGTTCTCAAGCAAGAGCGCAAGGAGTATGTCCTTGAGTCTCCTTACCCGAAGACTTGCCTCGATAATGCTACTATGGCTGCACGGAGAGCTTATGAGAAGCAAACGAATGATTGCCTTGATGTGAGTCGTCTCATGCTTGCCACAATGTCCTCTCGAGCTTGAAGCAATATGAGAACACAGATGCCTACAATATCATTGTGGGGCTACGTGGTATGTTTGAGAACCAAGCAAGGGTGAGAGGTTCAATACTTCAAAGTCCTTATTTGCGTGCAGAGCTTGCGTAAGGAATCCGTCACCCTCATGTGATTAAGATGATTGGCTACATTGAGAGTCCGGAAAAGCTTGGTTTTCCCTTAGCCAAGAGTTGGCTATCGATGTGATTCTCCGCCGCTTCCCCGAGCTTTGAGCCATTCATAATGAACTTTCACATGAACAATCTGGACAAGACCTCGCCGAGTTGCATGGGATGCTAAAATCTGCGAGGAAAGCATTAAGAAAAGCAAGAATCATGTGATGATGATGCAGAAAGGCAAGGGCAAGCCCTATGTCAAGAGAATCGCGGTCAAAAGAAAGAAAGCTCCCGATGCGATCGCGAGCGGTTCTAAGGCCAAGAAAGACAAGAAGGGCGATGCTCATCCGATGCGATTGTTACTATCAGTAAGCAATCGTGACATTGGAAAAGGAACCGCCCAAAGTACTTGGAGGATCTTGAGAAGAAGAAGGGAAGTATGACTTCCACCTGTATAAATGTTATAGAAATCAATCTTGCTACTTCTTCCACTAATTCTTGGGTATTTGATACCGGATCGGTTGCTCACATTTGCAAATCGCTGCAGGGGCTAATAAGAAGTAGAAGTTTGAGGAGGAGCGAAGTGGATCTTCGCTGGCAATGGAGCAAAGTTGCTGCGGTAGTTGTTGGCACCATGCCATTGTCTTTACCTTCGTGATTAGTTTTGGAATTGAATAATTGTTATTGTGTTCCATCTCTTTCAAAGAACATTATCTCTCGCTTCATGTTTGCAAGCGTATGTTATGACTTTAAATCTATGGACAATGGTTGTTCTCTTTATTTCAAAGATATGTTCTATTGTCATACTCCATTGGTGAATGGGTTATACGTTCTTACTCTTGAAGGGTCACCGGTCTATAACATTAATGCAAAGAGGCAACGTCCAATGATTTGAATCCCACGCTTATTTGGCATCGCCGCTAGGTCACATAAATGAGAAACGCATGCGTAAGCTCCATAGAGATGGTATTCTGCACTCATTTGATTTTGAATCATTAGAGACATGCGAATCTTGTTTACTTGGCAAGATGACAAAGGCACCTTTCACCGGTCAAGGTGAACGGGCAAATGACTTATTGGCACTCGTACATACTGATGTATGTGGACCAATGAGCTTAACAGCCAGAGGTGGTTTTCGTGATTTCATAACTTTTATCGATGACTTTAGTAGATATGGGTATATCTACCGATGAAGATAAGTCCTAATCCTTTGAAAAGTTCAAAGAATTCCAAAATGAAGTGCAAAATCATTTAGGCAAGACAATCAAGTTTCTACGATCTGATCGTGGAGGCGAGTATTTGAGCCATGAGTTTGGCAATCATCTAAAGGATTGTGGAATTGTTCCACAATTGACTCCGCCAGAACACCTCAATGGAATGGGGTATCTGAACGAGAAATCGCACCTTATTAGATATGGTGCGCCCATGATGAGCCAAAGTGATCTTCCGTTGTCTTTTTGGGTACGCTCTGAAACACCGCGCTCACACTAAACAGGTTCCATCAAAATCAGTAGAAAAGACACCATATGAGATGTGGACAGACAACGTCCCTAGCTTGTCTTTTCTTAAGATTTGGGATGTGAGGCTTATGTAAAACGTTTACAATCTGATAAGCTCACTCCTAAATCTGATAAATGCTTCTTTATTGGGTATCCTAAGGAAACAAAAGGATATTACTTTTATAATCGAGGAGAAGGCAAAGTGTTTGTCGCCCGGCATGGTGTCTTCTTAGAGAAAGAGTTTCTCTCAAGAAGGGATAGTGGGAGCACAGTGCAACTTGAAGAAATTCAAGAAACACCTGATAACGTTCCTACAGAACCACAACAGGATGAACAAACTGTTGAAGAACCTGCTGGGACACACCAAGACCACGTAGGTCGAAAAGGTCACGCGTGCACCTGAGAGGTACATGTTCTTGACTACTCAACAAAGGGACATTTTGTTGTTAGACAATGATGAGCCTAAGACCTATGAAGAAGCGATGGTGGGACCAGACTCTGAGAAATGGCTTGAAGCCATGAGATCCGAAATTGAATCCATGCACAGTAATCAAGTTTGGAACTTGGTTGATCCACCGATGGTGTTAAAACCATTGAATGCAAATGGGTTTTCAAGAAAAGATAGACATAGATGGAAATGTTCACATCTATAAAGCGCGACAGGCCAAAGGTTTCAAACAAATTCAAGGTATTGATTATGATGAAACTTTTTCGCCGTCGCAATGCTAAAGTCTATTCGATCATTCTAGCGATTGCTGCATATTTCGACTATGAAATATGGCAAATGGATGTCAAAACAGCTTTCCTTAATGGAAATCGAGTGAGGATGTGTACATGACACAGCCCACGGTTTTGTCGATCCGCAATCGTTGGAAAGATATGCAAGCTCCAAAGATCCATTTATGGATTAAAGCAGCATCTCGAGTTGGAACATTCGCTTTGATGAAGTAATCAAAGGGTTTGGTTTCATCAAGAACGAAGAAGAGCCTTGTGTTTACAAAAGGCTAGTGGAGCGCACTCATATTTCGGTCTTATATGTGGATGACATATTACCGATCGGAAATGACATTCCTTTGCTTTCGAATCATTAAGTCTTCATTAAAAATAGTTTCTCTATGAAAGACTTAGGAGAGGCAAGATATATTCGGGGCATCAAGATCTATAGAGATAGATCAAAAGGCTAATTGGATTAAGCCAAGATACGTACATTGACAAGGTGTTGAAAAGGTTCAACATGCATGATTCCAAGAAAGGTTTTCTACCTATGTCACATGGTATAAATCTTAGCAAGAATCGTGTCCTAGTACACTGATGAGCGGGATAAAATGAATGCGATTCCATATGCTTCGCTATTGGGTCCATTATGTATGCCATGCTTTGTACACGCCCGATGTTTCAGATGCTTTAAGTGCTACGAGTAGATACCAATCGAGATCCAGTGAAAGTCATTGGATTGCCGTGAAAGAACATCTTGAAGTACTTGAGAAGAACTAAAGATGTGTTCCTTGTCTATGGAGGTGAGGAAGAGCTCGTTGTAAATGGTTACACCGATGCTAGCTTCCAAACCGACAAAGATGATTTTAGATCGCAACTGGATTTGTGTTCTGCTCAATGGCGGTGCGGTAAGTCGAAGAGTTCCAAGCAGCAGACGGTTGCTGATTCTACAATGTGGCCGAGTACATAGCAGCTCGAAGCCGCCAAAGAGGTCGCTTGGATCAAGAAATTTATTTCGAGCTTGGTGTGATGGCTAGTGCCTCCACCCAATGGACCTCTCTCGTGACAATAGTGGGGCCATTGCACAAGCCAAGGAGCCTAGATCGCACCAGAAGTCCAAGCACATTTTACGGCGATTTCATCTCATCCGCGAGATAGTGGAGAGAGGCGATGTGAAGATATGCAAAGTACAAACGGATTTGAACATTGCAGATCCGTTGACAAAGCCGCTTCCCAGCCAAAGCATGAGGCTCACACTAGGGCAATGGGTATTAGATACCTACATGGTTGACTCTAGTGCAAGTGGGAGACTGTTAGTGATATGCCCTAGAGGCAACATGGAGATGTTGTATATATCACATACTATGTTTATGATACATTATTTTGTTCCTTGGAATAGACATCATCATTATTGATCAATGAGTATGTGACTTATTCATGAGACTCTTAAATACTAAGATGTTGCTATTTCTAAATGATCCCTGATCGTATATCATATGAGGAACAAATATGATTCAAAGATAAAGATCAAGATATGTATTGATTGATGATCATGTCTCATGGATCATGGTATGGTGATACCAAATCAATAATATGGACATGTGTTAGTGAACATATGTTGATAGACTCGCCATGAGACACTGCAGAGATTCCATGTGTCATCGCTGGTCTCAAGTAGTGTTTATGTAGAGTCCTTAGACTTGAGATCATCATGGTTCCCAACATGAGTAGTAGCTTATTTTGGGACTACTAAACACTACTCCGTGAATCGGGTAGTCATAAAAGTAGTCTTCGGGTTTGCTATGAAACATGTAGTGAGATGTGAATGATCAAGATAGAATTTGCCCTCCTTATGGGAGAGATATCTCTGGGCCCTCGATGTAATGGATTATGAAAGTGCATGGCCATGCCAAGGTGATTGAGGAGTCAATCACGAGTTTATAATCCATCACGGAATCGAGAGAGTGATTGAGCTATTAAGAGGATGACACAGTCTCGCCTTGAGCTCAATCTATATCGTGAGGCAAAGGGATTCGTACATGAGAGAACATTACAGTTCAGCGATATGATCTTTACATATACTTTGGGGTTAATATGTCTTACTAGAGACCGCTATTAACATGGTAACCGGAAAGGCGCTTTCCGGTCACGACCAAGTATACGTGAACCTGCTGTGGTCGCACGCTTAACGGGTTGGAACACTAATTCGAATATGATTCGGATATGGGCTCAATTCGGATAGAGATCCGAATAGACTCCTATTGGGCCTCGGTCCACGAGGCCCACGTGAGGAGGTCTATATATATGGAGGCAAGGGGCGGAGGGGAGTGTGCCCTGTAACATCTAGCAAAACCCTAGCCGCCACCTCCCGAGCCAAACCCTAGCTGCTCACGAGTGCTAGTACACTCGCGATCGGCGCCCACCCGGACGTGTGGATACGGTGGAGGCGCCGTCGTTGCGAAGGTTGATCGGCGTGCGTGGAGGAGACGATCTATTCGGGACGATCGGCTACTTCCACTACTACCTCGACGCGCGTGATTGGATCGGTTTCCAATTCTTCTTCACAAGCTGCTGCGTCTAAGTGGTAACGATCCATGATCCTTCCTTAGCATGATGTTCTTGGGTGCGCGGTAGAAAAGTTTTGTTTTCTGCTTCCGTAGCCTACGCGTATTCCATTACATGGAATATTACTAACAGAAAGTGGATAAAAAGGAAACGTACATCACAAAAGATTGGTCGTATATATAATGTGCACCCAAGTACAGGTGAATTATTTTATCTCAGAATGCTTCTAATGGTTGTCTCAGGTGCGCAGAGCTATGAAGATATAAGAACTTTTGATGGCATATGTTACCCTACCTTTAAAGAAGCTTGCAAAGCTCGTGGATTAGTTGGCGATGATACAGAATGGTTCTTACTCTTTGATGAATCAATAGTTTGGGCTACTCCTCGCCAACTTAGGGAGCTTTTCATGGTGGTCCTCTCTTTCTGTAGTGTTGTTAGTCCTCAGCTTCTGTTTGACAAGTATTGGTCTTTTTTTGCTGATGATATAGCCCATAGAATCCGGCAAGCATTACAAAATCGAGCGTATCCCATACCAACTCATTACCTGCAGTCCCAATTGATAAGCGAATTATCTACTATGTTTTCAAAGAATGGTCTTAGCTTTGATACATACAACATAGTAGGAGAATCAAATCATGCTGATCCTGTTTCTGGTAATAGGCTTGTTACCGAGGAGCTTGCATATGACATAACTGTTTTAACAAACCAGTCAGAAACATTCAGTAGCAAACTGAATGCTAGCCAGTCTGCTATATACAGCAAAATCATATCCTGTGCTACTCATAAAAAGGGAGGACTTTATTTTGTGTCAGGGCATGGTGGCACTGGAAAAACATTTCTTTGGAATGCTATTATAGCAACACTCAGAGCTCAGGCTCAAATAGTCCTTGCCGTAGCTTCATCTGGAATTGCTTCACTTCTGCTTCCAGGTGGCCGCACAGCACATTCTCGTTTCAGAATACCTCTTGATATTAATGAAAGAAGATTATGTGGTATAGCACGTGGAACATTACTTGCTGAACTTATTAACAAAACTTCTTTGATTTTATGGGATGAAGCTCCTATGACACACAGACATTGCTTTGAAGCACTTGACAGAACATTGCGTGACATTATGTCCACCGAAGATGCTGGCTGTATGAACATACCTTTTGGTGGGAAGCTTATTGTTCTCGGTGGAGACTTCCGACAAATTTTACCTGTCATTGAGGGTGGCACAAAAACAGAAATTATAGAAGCTTCACTTATTAAATCATCACTCTGGCAGCACATTGAAATTCTAAAGCTATCTACCAATATGAGACTTCATGACCCAAAACTCCCAAATGCAGAACGTGATGCTTTGTCAATATTTGCTCAATGGGTACTCGATGTTGGAAATGGTGAAATACCAATGGTTAGAAGACCCGGTGAAATTTATGCATCCTGGATAGATATACCAAATGATCTGCTGTTATTGCCAGCTGATAACAATGTGAATACAATTGTGGAGACTATTTATGATTCTATTTGTGTGAACTACCAGGATCCTCAGTACTTAGCACAGCGTGCAATTATTTGCCCAACTAATACTATAGCTGATGAATTAAACGAGCTTTTTTCGATAAAATCCCTGGCTGCAGCAAAGAATATCTAAGCTTTGATTCCATATCTCAGTCTGATAACCATATTGGTGATGCTGAACTCCTCTATCCACCTGAATTTTTAAACTCTATAACAGTGAATGGTTTCCCACACCATAGCATTTCCCTAAAAAAGGGTGTTCCAGTGATGCTATTAAGAAATATAAATCAGTCCATGGGTCTTTGCAATGGAACACGCCTTATTATCACAAGACTTGGTGATCGAGTTCTTGAAGGCAACATAATTACTGGAACTAATATTGGTCAGTCTGTTTGTGTCCCTAGAATTGTGCTCAATGCAACAAGCCCTCGATGGCCTTTTACTTTACAGCGCCGCCAATTCCCAATCAAGCTTTCGTATGCAATGACTATTAACAAGAGCCAAGGGCAAACCTTAAGCAAAGTTGGCATTTATCTAAGAAGCCCGGTCTTTTCCCATGGTCAGCTATATGTGGCAGTATCGCGAGTTACATCACGCTCAGGCCTGAAGATACTCATCGAAGATGATAAGGGTGTCGCATGTGGCCAGACCAAAAATATTGTGTACAAGGAAGTGCTTGCTTCTATTTAGTGGTTTACGCTATCATTGTTTTTGGATTTCTTCACTCAGCCTTCTTCCTTGCCAGTTTTGTTTTGACCCTATTCATATTGGTCAAATATATTGCTTATGTAGACTTGTTTTACACACAGTGCAATACAAATAGTCTTTGGTAAACATATCTCTGTTTTCTCTCGTTACACAAAAAAAACCCACCCATGTTTGCTTATTTATATATAACACAGATATTTTCGCTTTTGGTGCTTTCCCATCTGCAATTGTTATGTAATTCAAGCGTACCTACATCTCTTCTTTTCTCACATGTATCTATACTTCCTTACCATTTTTGCTTGCAGCCTATTTATATCAATTAAATACAGTAGTTACACAGACTTGTTTTACTAAATACATCTTTCCATTCCTTTTTATTATGATAACATATATGCTTAAAATATTCTATACATATTGCATAAACAGCCCCTTATTCGTATTATATACGCTTTGTTGCTTATTCTGAATATTTTACAATCAATGCAATACAAATACTCTTTAATAAACATACCTCTACTTTCTTTTATTAAAAAAAAACCTCATACCTGTTTGTTCATATATAATATACAAATTTCTCACCTTTTATTGCTTTCTTGCCTATAATTCTTCTAACGATAGCGCATCAAAAAATGAGGTTTGTTAAATATATTCATATTATTTCACGCTAAATAGCATACCATATACACATCCCTTTATTTATATATACCCTCTATCTTGTTTTTCTCCTTTTACCCATCTATGATTAGTGTTTGTGCTACCCTATTTCTTCTCACGTCTTACATTCTCACATTCTATTATAGTTTCAAAGGTATACTCTTCGTTATCATCATTATGTTATGCACCAGTTTTCTTTCAATTTACACTTCTTTTACTTTATTTGTATAGCACCTGCTCTATAACTCTATATTTCACAGGGTCTAAATGGCATACACATCGCTCAGTGATATCAATCAGAGCTCACATAAGTGGAAAGTACTTGTGCGTTTAGCACGTGTCTGGGAATTTAAAAATCCACAAGACCCAACAGATATATACCACTTGGATTTTATCATGCTTGATGAACAGGTTTTTACTACTCAACTAATTCATTCATTCAACCCATATAAATCATGCTCTTCTCTTTTGCACCCTTTTTGTGCTCACCATAGATAATGTTATTATCGCTTTACTATTCTCAACTATAGCTTTCTGTAAACACAATATACCCATTCTTTATTACCTGATATACAAACTAATCCTTTTTAGGGACACCTTATGGAAGGAATGGTCCCTCAAAGATGGCTTCACAAATTTACATCTTTGCTAAACGAAGGATCTATCTATGAAATTCAATACTTTGAAGTACTTGATGCAAAGCAAACATATAAAGCAGTTGATAACACCATCTTCGCTCGATTTTCAAAGTACACAACAATCAGCAAAGTGATACCAGAACCAGCTGATTTCCCGCTCTATGCATATAATGCAGTGCCTTTTCCTGTGTTACATAACCAGATTGGCAACAAAACTTTATTATCAGGTATTACATCTATTGCGCTCATTTAATAACTAGAATCCAATTTGTCTCATTTTCTTATACCAATATACATAGTAGTTGATAAATTATTTCATTTGTCGTTCTTCATTTGATGTACATATGTATCAGATGTTGTTGTTCTCATAACCGCTGTTTCATCGCTTATCGAAACGACAACAAAATTGGGTTCAACAGTTAAACGCACTATTAACATATCAGACGGAAGGTACGTACGTTCTCTATTCCCCCGTATTTTGCCAAATATAGCTATCCATTTTGCTATTACCTCCAGTCAACCAACATAGTTTCCTATTTTATCTCAGTCAAACAGCAGTTGTCACATTGTGGGGCCAGCATGCGCAGTCATTTGACGCTGACGTTCTCTACACTGCTTCGCAAGATAAACCAATCATTGCCTTATTTGTTGGCATGTCAGTTGGCACATACTCAGGTCTACTACGCCACCTTCATCTCATCTACTTATCCATAGAACAAAAATATACATATACTTTACTTCAATGCTTTCATATTCTATATTATCATGACATACTATTTCTTTTATACATGTACTTAGGCCAACTTGCATTACAAAGCACCTCAGCGTCAAAATGGTATATTAATATACCAATACCTGAAGTAATCGCTCTGCAAAACATGTACAGACCAATATTTCCATCTCAAATACTTCAAAAACCATTATGTATACAGTATTAACTTTTAAAATAACTAATACGTTGCTTTTGAATTTTAGTCATGTTTATTGTGTCCTCTACAGAATAAGCAGCAAACCACACCAAATTGAATGGCAAGAAGCAAACACACCTGAGCATGACCCACTTCCACTACGATTCTTTGAATTGCTGGAGCTTATACCGAACAAAGTTTTGGTACACAAGAAAAAACAATTCCTTCTACATATGTTCTCAACCTGCGTTTTTAATAAACTGTGACTTACAAATTCCTGATTATAATGCACAGGGTGAACGATATACACTTACCATCCTCATCACAGGCTTAGTGTCAGCACAACCATGGTGGTACATATCATGCACATCATGTTGGAAAAGGACTTTCCCAGATGGAGATGGATATAAATGTCAAAGATGTACTGGTACAGGAGCAGCACCAAGGTATAAAGCTCCTTGTCCATTCATATAGTCAACATCTATTTTTTTACCCAACCATTAATCAATACAAAACAAGTACTACTACATAATATGTTTTGCACATCCTAAAACAGGTACAGAATAAATGTGTATGGAACTGATCCTGAAATTAAAGAGCAACACCCACCCATCCATGCAGAATTTATGTTCTTTGGTGACATAGGCGAGCAGCTCGTTGGAAAACCTCCAATGGTTTTAGTTGCAGCAACAGATGAGCAAGCGCAGTGTATTCCTCCTGAAATCAAATCAATCATCGGACGAAAATACAAAGTTATTGTTCAAATGTCACAAGGATCATTGCAGAGTGAAGTTCCAACGTTTCATGTCCGATCAATTCTACCCCAGGCAGAACAAAACATATTACTATTACCAAGCAATACAGAGGCTTCATCATCACTGTCTACAACAATACAATCCGTTCCATATCATGAAGAACAACTACCTCCTACTCCATCAACACCACCCCCTGCTCTTACCACAAACGCAAGCACAACTGTTCCATTAGCGACAGCAACTCCTGATATTCCAGAGGTAAAAACAACAAATTCTGTCAGTGTTTGCTTTTCCAAATCTTTACATAAACAGATCGCTTTGTTCACAGACAACTTTCTCTGTACATTTCCTTGTGATCAACTATTTATACATCCATTGTAAAATCACACCTCTATTGCAGTATGACAGAACACCGCATGACAGTCTTGTACCTCCCCCAGCTGCGCTACCTGCCTCGCTCACGGAGCAAACCAAAACGTAAATAACTTTATTACTCTCTATTATTATGAGTCATTCTGCTTACCAAACTAGCCAGAAAACTTGTGTTCCAAATCTAAACATCTTATATCCATACATTGTTTTCACTCACAGAATAATTCAGCCTGCCCGAAAGAGCAAAGCTACAAGACAGTTATTCCGTGAAGCAAAACTCTAAACTACCATCACAGGTATATAATAATACATTCTTTAATACACCTATTTACTACCACAAAAAAAACTCATAATCTACTACGTCCTTACTACTATTTATATATCGTTCATTTTTTGCAGGGAAACCACATATTTTGCTTCCAGCGAAACATATCTCATCCTACTACATCAATGAGCTTCGACGCTGAACACAAACATTACTACAAAGCATAGCGACGACGTTACAATCTTCGCTACCATTTCAGCTTGCTCCTATCAAACATACCGAATATATTTTGCCTAGCACTACACTGCTTAGTCTAGCTATTTCCAGATAACACTGTGTTACCTATGTGCTCTCAAACATACATCGGTTCCTGTCCAAAGCCGTTATCTAACTTGCACTTTCCAGTTTATATAAACAGTGTGTTTCTTTGTGCGTTTACAACTCTTTTTATTCTCAGCATAAAAAGACTGACATAAAAAAATTCGTTTCACATTGGGTTCACTCGTTATGTATAACACCTCGCCAATAACTGTAATAGCTTCTACAACAAACATACCACATTCTAACTTCGCTTCCTTTTTTTTACATTAAAACCAACGTAAACTAACTCATATGTACATATCCTTTGAGATAACACTTATGCCACAGCTGTTTTATATTTTTATTAAACATAACGTATATACGTAGTATTAATACACCTTGCATATCTGCAGATGCTAATCACTACGTAAATATCTACACAAACACTCTTACAAATCTGTTATCACACGATGACTTTAACATCTTATTATTTGCACTACTACGCCAAAAAAATACTTTTAGAAACCAAAAAAACTAATCCTTAATTTTTTTATCGTTTATGCACCGACAGTCACTACCCGCTCTCTAACACCTGTAATCCACTCCTTCTATCTACCTCCTCACTGCCCTATTCATACGCATAAACCAATCCTAGACACCGGATTTTGTCAGCCCGCTCCACATTTGCATGTTGAGTTTTCTCACGTCCGTTTCCTTCTCTATCTTCCTCCTCCTGCTCCCAGTTCTTTCAGCTCTCATTTCTATCGATTATATGCATCCATTAATCTAGCGCTTCAATCGTCCTTGCACTTCTTGCATTAACTATTGTTTTCTACTTTTTTCTTCCTTTTTATCTAATATACTGTTTGCTATTCTGTTACAGTTCATACAACAAGACCATTTCGTATTTGAAATACACAGTTGTTTTTACCACTCCATTTACGCACCTACTACATCGTTTCTTCCTTCATTTTTTTTGCTTTCTCCTTTCTTGTACACATTGTTGGAACTAAAACTTGGATCCCTTCTTAAATCATCCATAAATACAGCTTGTTTTTACCTCTTTGCATACATTGTTTTTGTTTTCTGCTCTCCTATTAGCAAAATAGCTACAAAAAACTCTACCCACAATTACCTTTTTGTTATTGTAATACGGTATTCTTAAAAACTTTCTGCGTTTTTTTCCCCTCTAGGCTTTATCCACTTAGATTTATTATGAAATAGATCCAGTACTCCTTTACTAAATCCTTTCTACAATTACACATGTTTCTCTTTACACATATTTCTCTTAGTTTTAATTCCTTCAACAGTATTCCCTCTTTTCCCTTCTACTCTCCTCTTTGTAAAACCTTTTTTTTCGTTTCTATTTCTTACAATAGTTCAGCATTTTAGAATGCTTCAAATCGCACAGATTTCTAAATTATATATTTACTTAGTTCAAAAACATGATAACCTCCAAGCCAAATAAAAGTGTAGAACCTATAATTACAGAACACACACCATGATGTGTTACACAACTGTTAAACTATTTTTTTTCGCAAACAAAAAAACCATCAGGCTACACTTATATTATTACCTTTTGCAGATTTACTTTTTTTTTACCACATTTACATTTCCAGAGCACCTTCTTCTAATGCTTTTTGCTTCTAATTTTCTACAGGAATACCTTCACAGGACTCACTAAACTACATATTCTTGCACCAGAAATGTTCTCCTCCTAGCCAACAAATCCTCGCCTTAGTTTACTCTCAACAGCTTCTGTTACTTCTATTCGTAAGGTACTTTCAATCAATCTCAGTAAGTACCTATTACCCTTTCTTAATTATAACATACAATATATTATTATTTTGATTCCTACTATCATGTTCACAAAATATTCATACTATACAGCTCTTCTTTTATATATATTGTCCGCATGCATATATTTCTTCACGTTTTTTAATACTTACTGATTTCTACGTTTTTCAAACAAAACTAAAATATAAATCTCTTCTTAGATTATGTAAACCATTTAATATAAGACATTCCTTTTATACCACCTTACTTTAGTTCTTCGCATATACACCAAATACTTGCTACACACTACTCTACCATTACCACTGTTACAATATTTCCTTCCTACTACCTCCATATGAGCTTTCCGAAGATTTTTCTACATTTTTTTCACTCTTTTCCTTTCACCACCTACTCTTGTCTCTTCCCTTTTTGCTTAATTTCTTACAACACAATTTATATACTACCATCCTATCTTCTTCACCACCCTCATACTATCTATTTTTCCTTACTTAGTCTTTATCATTATGTTTAATCCTCCTAATATTATACAAATACAATAATGCCTTCCAACAGCCCACAAAACAGCGTATTACCAAAACGTAACCATCTCCTTTCTAGCACTAAAACATCTATCAACTTACTTTATTTTCCACTCCTCTTTCTCCTCCATACATTATTTATGTCTGATCTCATCTAATCTTAAGTTTTCGTTATTGCCCAGATGGTCCATATAACACATTCAAACCCAGAACAGTTATCAGGTTGTGCCATAGAGCTATGGAGAATGCAGCAATATCTAGGAGCAACCGACCAACATAAACCTGTTTTCCACTCGGTTACTCAATATATCAACAGTGAAAAATACGAGTGGACAACATGGGTAACTCTAGAGCCACTGCCTATACGGCCCGATAAACGGCAAACATTTTATGGTAATAGAATTAAAGAGCAAGATGCAATACAAGATGCTGCCAGACGAGCAATACACTACCTCCGCCACTATTACAATACAGAATTCAATCACTCCCCATACGAACTAATTCCCCAGAGAGCAAATCATGAAATGTCTTTCGCTACCCCAAAAACAATAGAAAACGGTGATCCACGCTTGCAAGTGGCAGCACAACATATTTCTTACCAAGAATCATTGTATTCAAGAACACTCCATGAAAATGAAGACCTACGCTGTCGCCTTCATGTATCTCAACAAAAGACACAACAACTCATGCAAGATCTCAAGCGGTTTTACATGATAGAAGCAGGAGAGCTATCCGATTGTGGAACAACCCCCAATATTCCCACCAGTATTCAGCCGCAACAACAACAATGAAAGAGACTAACTGCTCGAGAGTACCGTGCTAAATTCCGACCAGCTATATCCAGAGCACCACCAACACCACCACCAGCTCACATCAATTAACTTCGTAAGTATCTAATAATTGACTCTTACAGTTTTTTTATTAGAATAAATAGTTCTACAAAATTAGTTTCCATTACAATAACTAATCTTTTAACACAGTTTACTACTTACAGTGCCCACAAATGTTTTGCACCACTACCAAGCTCTCTTCTATTCTTGACTAGTATTCATAATGTGCTCACTAAATTATCTCCTTTTTTTCTGACACAAAAAAATTTAGCCCAATTCATCATCATACACTATCTATACTCCCTACTATACATACTATCTGAAAATCATTCACTTTATTTCACCAGCACCAGTTTCCACCTTGACCTAATTTTGCCTAATACTAATTACAATACATATCTTCTCCATTACCTAGTGCATCATTTATATTTTTTCCTAATACTAATTACAATACATATCTTTTCCATTACCTAATGCATCATTTATATTTCCCCCACTTTGAATACAGGATAATACTCTTCTCGCAATTAATAGACCTCCAGATTTGATCACATACCTATTTAAAATAGCCCACTCCTAACTACTACTACAATTTTCCAATTTGCAACCAATTTATGAAAAACTACTTCCTTACACCTACATTTTTCATCCTTCATTATCAAACCACATATACACTTATTGCACCACTTTTTATTTCTCTTAACTACACTTCTTTACCCCTTCGTACCTAGAATGCTTATACAACTGCTATTTTCATAAATTACTATGTAATTACTACATTATGCTTAAAAAACCGTTTCCTATTGCTACTTACCTACAATATTCGTATAAATACCACCTAACTCGATTAACATTTAATAACTACATTGTACTACAACACAGAATATCCTACTACATCCCTTTAAAATTACAGACAATTACTACACTGTGTGTCCCTACTTTATTACACTAATACTTATTTCGCTAATCACTTCCTGCAAAAACATTCCGGAAAAAAACCCTATCTTGTATACTCTACTACCATTAATGTTCAGCTCATTCATTCGTTCATAATACATAATTTATGCTCTTCTACTCTTTTGCCTACTATAGTATTCATCTCTTAGTATTATACTATCTTTACTGTTATTACATTCTAAGATCCAATCATATTTCTCTTTAGCGTAACTTACAAACACTAACTCTATTTATTCCATGATTTCCTGACAGCAAAATCCAACATGCTACTCACAACGAAGAACGTATCTTCCTTCCGCCTCCATCGCTACGATGTTCGCTACAACTACCGCCCTATAGCATAACAAAACCCACTCTTATGTTTAATACTCTAAAAACTCATTTCGGCCTACCGTAAGTCTTTTGTCATGCAAAGTGTAATCGCCTTTGTTTTACCTATTACCAACAAATATGTTAATACAAAATGCTACCTTATTATGCCTTACCTTGTGTTATCTAGACTGCATTTATTTCAGCACATCTTTGTGCCTAAACATTCATATTTATTCGTTACATAATAATTGCTTCCCCACAAATTTATATAACAACTTCCTTTTATAATTTTGTCTACGCATTTTTATCCTCTTAACACCAAATTCCACCTCTAAACACTCATATTTACCTCCCTTCTATCACGCACAACCCAACTTCCATATAACGCTTTCCATATATTAATATAAAAAACAACTTATAAACGCTCCATCTGAATTCCTGTCAACAATATAATTTAATAAAGGGAGACTGCAGAAAGAAAAATTGAAGGTTACTCTGAGTTTGATTTCCCCGACTACCTCAATTTTTTAGCAAATGTCCCCTAAAAGTATGTGACAGGTAAAAATACCCCCTCCCCTACCGTCACATTCCCTATTTGACCAGAAGGAAAATGTCGACATAGCGCTATTTTTGCTGATCTACCACATCGGCGGTGGGCCAACATCATCAGTAATGGCTCCGCCGGCACCAGCGCCATTGTCCTCCTCCCCTCGGCCTCTCACTCTCCGCAGCCCTTCTCCCCTATTCCTATGTCTCAAAGACGACGGTGGAGCTCCCGGGCGTGAGGCATATCGTCTCTCACTTGTGATCCCAGCAACAGTCGTGGCCGGTGCTAACCCTATGAGCGGTAGAGGTAGATGGACGGGGGAGGGAGAGAGAGAAAGCAAGGTGGAAGCTAGCCATGCTGGACTCTTGCACAGTAAGTAGAAAAGGAGCCACATCAACCTTTTTTGTTAGGGAAGACTGGAATGATACGGTACTTATGGGGTGTTTTGAGTTGTCAGACACTTCTAGAAGGGTTGTGGTAATTTTCCCGTTAACAACCTTGATACTATCCACATCATTCCATAACACATACAACCAAATTTGCAATGTATACCAATATAGAGAATAAGAATAAAGTACAAATGAGAAATACACTAATTATATCTATTCTCACTAAATTCTTTGCTTCTCGGTCCATTCCATCAATTGTTAATTGCTTTCTTGCTTCTCGATCAATTTGTGAGTGTTGCCCAAATGTAAAAGTTGAGGAACCGCTTAATCTTTTAACTTGCATTGTCAATTAAGCTTGGATTTAAAAATGCCATTGTCTCAGAGAGTACTAATGTATATAGCAATATGTATTCAAATGTTTGGAGGTAAATACGAAAATATATTAATAGCTTTGTAGATTTGGAAAACGAAATGTAGTGTTCATTCTCAGTTTCAGGTTTTAAACTTGATGTTTAATGAGAACAAAAGATTCTGGTAAACAGATCTACAAAGAACCATCTACATGTCAACAATTTGTACTTTACAAAAAAAGACACTGTAATATCTGAATGATACATAATTCGATAGATTCAAATCAAGAGACTTAGATATTACAAAAAAGAACTACAGAAGTTGTATATGAGTATCTTTAATTTTTTATCTGACACTAAAATAATCTACACAAACTAAACATTGTGGTGCCTCAAATCTCACACTGCCCTGAACCTAGGAGTGAGACAAAAGATATAAGCAGGCAACTAGGAACTAGGTGTAGAGCAGTTCTGCAGCAGGCTAACGTATATATCAGAAGTTCATTAGAAAAAGTTCATTAGAAAAGGTAACTATCCTAAGTAAACTGTGAAACCACAATTATACATATTTTTAACACCTTACAAGTTACAACCAAACATTGTTTTGGTAAACTTAAGAGAAATGGACATAATGCGGATAGAATCCACGTTGCTAGAAAAGATATAGATGTTGAAGAATTAGTGAACATGACACACACACACATAGCCACATATAAATTATATCATATTTCAAACAATTACATCATCATTCGTGAAATATAATTGGTCAATTACATCATTAATCGTGAAATATAATTGGCTAATAAACCAAAAAAATAAGCAATCGTTCATTGATCAGTAAATAGATGGCATTATACATACATCTTAATTTTGTTAAGCGGCTTTACGAAAATAAAAACTCAGGAGTGTCTAGCCATCATTCGGATGTTTTTTTTGAAATAATCATTCAGATTTCTGACTGTTAGATCATAGATCCAATGGCCCCTTATTTTGGAGGGGGGATTCGCCACCGTTAGATTTTTGATCTAACGGTCAGAAATCTGGATGATAGTTTGGAAGAAAACATTCAGATGCTGTTTATCAACTCCCTAAAAACTCATTCTTAGGTCCCACTAATTGTAAGAGCACACAAAGATGAATAAAACATCAAAGCACTACGTACCCTCGTTATGTCGACATTGTTGCATTCTATCCGACCACTTCATAATATGAAGTATCAACCCAGTATATTGTCATCATAGTATCAATAGCAATTGTATGCCTCAGCTTCTTCATTAAATCATATTCACTTTCACTTCTCTATTCCCAGATCCATAATGCAAAAGCATACAAAATAGAGATAAAACAACAATTAAGTTTATTTTCCCTGTACAACACACTTCGAATTGTTTTATGAACTCATAGGAGATTCAGTACACTCGATCAAGGAAAAGAAATCGATACTCCTTGATTGAAATTAACATGATTTCAATTATTCAGAGTTTCAAGTACCATGATCCATGTATACAACCATTAAATATCATCTGGCTGCTAGTGACATACAATAACAATTAATGGCATAAACAAAACATCATTTGGCCATCGACCAAAACCAATTGAGCGTGCGATTCATTCATATCATCCAATATATAGTTTCGATGTACAGCTTGGTTGCCTACGGCACGCGGGTCGATGTAGGCCGGAATCAGTTGATGGCTGGCCTCGGGACGTACTTGCGGAGCCAGATCTGGCGGTGTCCGACGCTGATCTTGACGAGGCGCTCGCCGTTGAGCACGAGCCCCACGAACGCCTCGCTCTTGAAGATGATACGCCCGTACATCGGCGGCATTCCCCCCGCCGTCTTCTCCATCAGCACACGCACAACGCAGTCGCCCCACTTCCTGCGGATGCAAATCATAAGCATATACATGCGTATGTTGCTAGGGTTTAACTTGATGGATAATTGCATATCCATGCGATGCCATGCCACATTGCAAAAAAGAAACATATACATGTATACATAGATATCCATGCGATGCTTACTGCCTGAAGTAGTCGAATATCTCCTCTCGTCCGATGGGCATTCCCCTTGAGAAGGTGATGAACATGGAGCGGCAGTCCTCCGGCACGGTGACGGGCCGGCAGCTGTATGGCGCCGCTAGCTCGGGCGGGTTCCCAACGAGGCCGGTCTCGTAGCGGCGCAGGAGCACGTGCAGGCGGTCGTCGAAGATGAGGGTGCCGACGCCGTCGAGGATGTCAGCGACGCCGCGCACAACGAGGTCCTGGTGGAAGGCGAAGAAGCGGGGGTCCACGTCGCCGTCCTTGCAGAGCGCAGAGATGAGCGGGATGGCGGGCAGCATGTGGTCCTGCTCGCGCAGGCAGTCGAGGATGGAGTTGGCCTCCGCAGCGACTTGGTTGATGGCGCTGGGGCTGAGGTCCGGGACGTGGTGGATGGCCGGCACGTTCCCCTGGTCGAGCCAGACCAGCAGCGCCACCGCGTTCCGCGCCTGCTCGGAGTTGCCGCCAATGCCGATGAAGCGCTCGTAGGCGGAGCGGGCGGTGCCGTAAAGGTAAAGGACGTCGCGGACGGTGAGGGCCATGGGAATGGGCTCGATCCAGCACACGAGAAGACAAGACAAGGGAAGAGAAGATTAGCTAGCTAGAGTGCGGTATGGTTTGCTACAGCTATGGCGGTGTGTGTTGTGCTGTGCCACGAGGGAGGTATTTTGTAGGCGGGCGGTTCCACCCGACGCGCCTGCCTGCGGCGGTTACTGCCGGCGGCCTCGACAAAAAAAGGAAAGGCGCGCGGGAAACAGGTGTCATTCGTTTCAAATGGACGCCACGCCGCCCCCCTCTGCTTTACGATTAGTGCGCCTCGGGTCCGATCCTCGTGGGTTTCCTCTTTCTTGCATCGTTCTGTTCATATACATATCTATACACAACTACATCTACATGCATGGGTATGAATGTACATTCACTCATGATTGGTTATCTTTTCATGGCAACAATAAATTGCTGCTATATATTGTGCTGCATGATTGCTTATTCATAGTATTCGACTCTTATCAAATTAATTGACACCTGGCTTTAATTATCAAATTAATGACGTTTTAGAGTAATCACAAGCACATCCTCACCTGTACAGACTAGTATTCACATGTACAATGCAAATTTACCACCGAAATTCCATATATGCATAGAGCACCGCGTTCAAATTTCGATTATACTTGTCCGATCATCGATCTTCACGAAAACGTTTCCAATTAATTCAAACCTGTCAAATGCTACCATCTGCAAGATTACACTGCCACAATGAACAGGATCTTCATTGGCTGCATCACTCAAAACATACGGTCACTAATTGTAATCAAGAGTCCACGGGCACGTGCTGAAGATAGACGTACGGCAGGGCAGACGTGTCCTTGAGTGTATTCTCACCGGCCATGCCAAGTGCATGCTATCATCGGATGGCTAATATCTCATCTTAATTTGTCAATGCAATGCGTCCGCATCCATTTAGCACACAGGAAAAAAAAGAAACGAAAACTAATTTAGAGGATATCTTTTCTTACCGGAATCTGCAGACTAGCCGGTACTTCATACACAACTTCAAGTCAACTCAGAGTTTTCCATTACACTAGCCTTGCACGCCCATGTGTCGCAATGCATCTCAAATAAAAATGTCATAAATTCTGAACTTGAAAAACTAATATGCATAAGGTAACTATCCATATATCTGAAATTTGCATACACAACCATCACTCTTTCTTTTAAAACAAAATAGTAAAGATACGTAGATTGACAATATACCACAAATATCCAACTCTTAACCTTCTTGAAAATCAAAGAACCTTGTATGTTCTCAATTTTCTAAATCTCTAACAAAGGTTTTTCGTAAGACACTAACTATATTATTATTGTAGAATAAGTTTATTCTAACCCTGAATTTTTGGGGAGTCTAAAACCAACCCTTTGGATAAACTGAACCCTGCCCTAAAGTGCATACTCACTATATCAATAAATAAAATGGCGGGGGAGGGGGGAGGTCAGGATATTTTTATTACGTATACATCTTCCATTTTAAGTATGCATGAGAATGTCCAGGAATCTAAAGGCCCAATGACAAGGGTAAGAACCAAACTTTTAAACAAACAGGTGCTTTTGTTTCTTAAGGAGTTTTCTTTAGTTGATGATGAAATTGGGATACTACCCCATACTAGTATTTTATGTATTCTCAGGTATGATTCATATGAAGACTTAGGAAGTAAAGCTTTAGAGGAAAACATAGAGGAAGAAGGCCATCAGATTGCCATGTGGTTAGGGAGTTCAAAGCCATGCAGCTATCTATCCAACGGAAGGCCATGTGATCACAAATTTCAAGGCGTAAGCAAGATGTGGCCTGTGTGCCAAAACATGACTGAATCTATCTAAAGTTTCGGCCTTATAATCGGATAGGAGCTTAGCCCGAAATGAAAGAAAACTGAATAGCTAAATATTAGGACTTAGATTAGGAAATCTTGATCGAATAAGAGATTGACTCTACCAAGGCTTTCCTTACGTGTGATAGGGAAGGCACTATAAAAACTCTTATACTCTCCCACTGTTGGGCAGACTACCTTTGATAGAAATCAATCTACTGAAAGTTCTTGTTTGAGATCTTTGTGGTTGCCGAAATTCTATGGAGAATTACGTGTGTTCTTTAATCAAGATCATTCAGCCTTTCTGTTGGAAATTTGGTGCACGATAGATCTTCGCTTAGTGGTCGGCAAAATCAATATGAGTATGTTTTGGTGAATTAAAGAGTGTTTATCTCTTGCACTGGTATTGGAGAATTATTACGATTCATCAAGACTACCATGAGTATCCATCCTACATCGAGAATATCGGGTGACCCTATGTCAACTCGAGTATGTGTCAGTCATACTGTGTGGAATGAAGGTGATGAGGTGGATTTCGTTGAGTGACTCGAACCCTATGAAAATGTACTTGACATGCATAAGAACTCAGGTGACTAGCTTCATGTTTGATTGGAGACTGGGTCTCTTAGAAGTGGGGCAATTTTGCATGCCCTCCATTGGCTCAAGGCAATGCTAGTTTCAGTTTTCTTTCATTCTAGATTATGCAATCTTTGTTTCTAGGTCATATTTTAGTGAGCTTAATATTCGTGTTGCTCAAGAAAAAAGGGAAAAAAAGAGGCAAGTGCAAAAAGAGCGAAAAAAACCGCACAAGATATAAAAAAGAAGAAAAGAGGCAAGTGCAAAAAAAAAGAAAAGAGTCGTACAAGTTAAAAAGAAAATTTTACAACATTGTTCATTTCCAGATTTTGAGTTGTCTTTATATAGCTCTTGTGTCATAGTGTTTGCTTGCTTGATCTAGGGTCGAGTATTAATTTGTACCAGTAATTTAGGCACGTACTTTGGACTATTATTCAGCTTGTGTAATTCTGAAATTGAATATTGCCATTCCTTTGCTACTAATATATTACCTGCTCGAGCTCCACATACTACTAACCGATCAGGTCTCAACGTATCGACAATCGTTATACTCATCACTCTAGTCAAGGTACCATGAAACAGCCACTGGTTGACCACCTGTTTTGCTTGGTAAGAATCTTGTAAGCATTTGATTAGAGTCTGAGAGTGTGAGACTTCTATAGCTTATAGCACCTAGTAGTTGATAGGGAGCTAACATATTTTCTTATGAGTTTCTTATGTTCTACTAGCAATGGTAAGTCCATAAAATTTGAAATATGGTGGCAAGAATGATGACCAACCTTTTGAATTTGAGACTGTCGAACCTCTCACTCCTCACACAAGGAAGCTTGTGCAACACTTCAACCGTAAGGTCAACAAGAAGATGGAGGAGATCTACAATGTGTTTTATTGGCTCAATGACACCCTCACCACCATCAACAACAAAGTTGAGAACCTTGAGCAACATCCACCACCACAAGCTACTCGACGTGCTATGCTCCCCCTCACTTTTTGGCAGATGAGGATGATGATGTCAAAGAGAACAACTGCGATACCGACACTGAAGTTGAGGGCTCCGATGACCGCAATCATTGTCGACTCAAGCAAAATCGATGAGGTATGGGTAGATTACAAAGGGAGATACGTGATGATGATGTATTCACTAAAGTCAAGTTTACAATTCACCCATTTATTGGTAGATATGACCCTGAAGCTTATCCTGATTGGGAATTACAATTAGAACAAAAATTTGTATGCCATGATTTTTCTAATAATAAAAGAGTAAGAGCTCCTACTAGTGAATTCACTAATTTTGCATCAATTTGGTGGAGGGAACAATGTACACTAACACATGTATCTAGAATTTGGGATGCTTTGAAAAGAGTCATCAAAGCTATATTTGTGCTTTCATACTTTTCACGTGATGAGGACATGGCTCCGGTGGTTACAACCATACGAGCTCGTAGATGGGATCCACCAAAAGGGAAGCCAACCAACATGTCAAGACCATGTCAACGTCTCCCCCAACTCTTCCTTGTGGTCACCACGTCAATTTTAGACCAATTCAAGTAAGAGTTCAAGTGGGACACGTTTTAGAATCCAATTAGGCCTCCAGATTAGTTCGGATTCAACATGATAGGTCTAACTTCAAACAAGCATAACTTTTACAAACGGAGTCCGTTTGAGGTCCATGAGTACTTGATGGAAAGCTTTTCTCGTCCTCTTTCCAACGGATCCAGCCTTTCTTTCAAATTCCTTTGGTACGACCTGCAATCGTCAAAAAAAGTCGCTACACCACATGTTTGGGCCAAATCGAGCATTGTAATGCATGGGCCAAAGAGGAAGGTGCTACCCCCACAATTTATGGATGTGCTACTGTTCATGTGAACAGTAAAATTGTACCACCCCTTATTTTCTTAGTTTTGTGTGGCTTTCACTCCCCTATTTAAGGAGGCCGCACCCCTCTAGTTTTCTTAGATTTCGTTTATATTTAGTTTGCCTGTGTTGCAACTTGTATCTTCAGTTGTGTTGGACGACCACCTGTTAAGATCCTTATTCGGAATCCCACTAAATTCAAGTATTTCAATCCTATTTGCAATTTGAGATTGCTTTTTATCTTGTTCTTGCGTGTTCTTCGGTTGCATGCAGGAATAGACCTTCGTGGTCAGGTCAACCGCGTTCTTGGCACGGTTGATAACAACTCGGAGTGTGGTTTAGCGATTGCTTGGCATTCTGGTCGTGACCGGTTAGTAGCCACGTCGTCAAAGTCGTTCTCCTCCAAATCGAAGTTATCATCATATCGGAAGATCGGGACCCCATCGCCTCATCAAGTGGTATTAGAGTTTCAGTTGACCGGTAGAATTTTTTGTATCCCTAGTTAGTAGATTGAATTTTTTTTCATGTCCTATAGTCCAGAAAATTTGCCCTACAAAAAGAGTTTATTTCCGCTCTCCAAACCCCGTTATGCCTTTTCAATTTGTTAGTTTCGGTTTACTAAATTGAGTTTGTGTTCGTTTTAGTTTTGTCTTATTGTTGGTCATATTCTTGGTCCCATAAAACTCCCAAAAAAATCCCCACGTCCAAAACCATCAAGAACTCATCAAACCCTAATTTCTATTTTCGGTAAGAAGACTCCCTCTTGTGCAGCCGCCACCAAAAATGCCATAACTTTTTTTTTGGTATCTTTTTCGATCGAAACCACCGCCATTAGATCCGTAACTTGCGTATCTAACTTCCACTAAAATTTCGTTTCATTCCAGCAAGGCAGTTAAAAGATATCTGTGGTGCAAGTTGACCGAAATTTCGGAATTGAATCTGTAATAGTCTGCACTTGTGATTTTTGTGCGATTTTATCTATCGGTTTCTAGAACATGGCCCCAAAAGAAAAGTTGTAGAAACAGCCGTCAGGAAACAAAGAAAAAGAATCATCAAAAAATAGGCAATTGACGAAAAGTTACAGCCAAAATACCGATATCTTGTCCAGTGGACAGAAATCTGCCATTTTCAGATTTGGATCAATCCTTGTGCTTTTCAATTCCACATTGTATTCTATTGGATTATCTTGTGTTCATCACTCCTATACATTGCTACACACTTGTTTTGGCCTTCTCCTATTCTTGTTTGATCAGCAACATAGGATAAGTGCTAGATACGAACTATAATTCAATTCTGTGCAATTTCTGAAATTAACTGATTGTTCTCCATTGCTACATATCTAGCCTTCCAAGCTACACCTTTCACTAACCAAACAGATCACGTCGAACCGGCCCTTGCAATCTCTATACACATCACGTGAGTCAAGTTATCACGAACCAGCCACCGGTTACACCACCTGTTTTGCATTGGTAAGAACTTGTATAAGCTTGGTAAGAATTTGAGAGATATGTGAGTTGTCAAGCTCCACCTCCTAGTAGTTTATAGGGACTTACATAATTATCGTGTATTTCCTTATTTTCTACTAACCATGACAGGTTCAAGATCACATTCTACTCGACGTGCACTATTTTCTCCAAACTTTTCGTCGAACGAGGATAATGATATCGAAGAGAACAACTACATCAGCTACACTAAAGTTGATTACTCCGATCGTCGTTGACTCCCGCAAAATCAACGAGGTATGTGTAGGTTACAAAGAGAGGTACGCGATGATGATGCAATAGCAAATGTCAAGTATGTTTTTCCATCATTTGTTGGTAATTTTGATCCTAATGTCTATATTGACTGGGAGATAGCATTAGATAAAGAATTTGAATATTATGATTGGTCTGATAGGCAAAAGATTAGAGCTGCCACTAGTGTTTTTATTGATGATGCAATACTTTGGTGGAAGTCTCTTGGTAGACATGGGAAAGTACCACAAACTTGGAATGCATTGAAAATTCTTTTGCGAGATGATTTTGTTCCTAAATATCATGCTGATTATTTGCTAGCTAGATTGCAATGTTTAAAGCAACAAAGTAGAACTGTAAGGGAATACTATCATGAATTAAAGACTCGTTTGTTACGTTGTGGTTTAATGGAACATGCTGAAACTACAGAGAATAGATTCTTAAGTGGGCTTAATAAAGAAATTCAGGACATTCTTATTCACAAAGAATATAATTCTCTCACTCATTTGTTTGTACTTGCTTGTAAGGTTGAAAGTCAGATTGAGGAGAAATTGAGAATGCTTAATGACATGAAACATGAGAACAAACCCTTGTTTGTGCCTTTTTCTACGACTAACAACTTGTAGGAAGTTGAAAACCATGTTGAAAAGAAGAGAGTTGACATTAAAGAACAGGAGTTGGATGTTCAAATACGAGTGCTATTGAAAGCAAAAGATGAGAAGATAATCACAGTTGAAGATGAAGTACTTGCTGTCTCCTTACTTCATCATAAAGATTTGATACCCACAACACCTACATCAACTGAGGAGATCGATAAAGGTAATAACTATGGTACTGAATATAAATATAAAAAGGTGAGTAATTATGAGAATTCATGTGTTCAATTGATAATTCCATGTTCTGAAATTTCTTTCCTTAATTTACATAATGTGGAATTGATTACTCATAAGAAAGTTCTTACTAGAATATCTCCTGAAGATTCTTTATACTATGTCATGTTCAATAATCCTAGAGAGTTATCTAGTGTGATTAAGAATCTTACTGAAATTTCATGTTTAAAATCATTAGCAAGTACTCATGCCTACACATATAAGTTCAATTTGATTGGAGATTATGGTGTAGACAATCAATTTCATGTATATCGAATATGCATAACTTGTGATCACATGGATGAATTGAAGTTTGTTAATTTGAATAACAATTCTGGTGTGCTGAATCTTGTTCATTATGAGAGAAAAATAAAAATTAGTGACAATTCAAATCTTATGTGTTCATCTTTTATTGACAATCTGAATAATGAAGTTGATGGATGTAAAAACTTACAAATCTTTTCACCCATGCTAGATAAATGTGCTATTGCTCGATTAAAATCTGATGCAAGTTTACAACCTCAAAAATCTGATGTAAAAACTTACAATTGCAAAACAAGTTGCAATAATTACTGTGTGAGAAATTTTGGTTTGTTCATTAACTCCCGGGTTACGAATACAATGAGCTTTTATAATCGCTACTGTTTTATAACATTAATTATGCAACAACGAAGGATTGTTAAAATGGATGACATATACATATACCATGCATACACCTTGGCTCCTTTGTTACCCTATTTTCAGCATATAAAAAGCCGAGGACGGCTTTGTTTTCAAGAAGGGGAAGACGATGAGGACATGGCCCCGGTGGTTACAACCATACGAGCTCGTAGATGGGATCCACCAAAAGGGAAGCCAACCAACATGTCAAGACCATGTCAACGTCTCCCCCAACTCTTCCTTGTGGTCACCACGTCACTTTTGGACCAATTCAAGCAAGAGTTCAAGTGGGACACGTTTTGGAATCCAATTAGGCCTCCAGATCAGTTCGGATTCAGCCTGATAGGTCCAACTTCAAACAAGCATAACTTTTACAAACGGAGTCCGTTTGAGGTCCATGAGTACTTGATGGAAAGCTTTTCTCGTCCTTTTTCCAACGGATCTAGCTTTGCCTTCAAATTCCTTTGGTACAACCTGCAATCGTCAAAAGAAGTCGCTACACCACCTGTTTAGGCCAAATCGGGCCTTATAATGCATAGGCCAAAGAGGAAGGTGCTACCCCCCACAATTTATGGATGTGCTACTGTTCATGTAAACAGTAAAATTGTACCACCCCTTGTTTTCTTAGTTTTGTGTGGCTTCCACTCCCCTATTTAAGGAGGCTGCACCCCTCTAGTTTTCTTGGATTTCGTTTATATTTAGTTTGCCTATGTTGCAACTTATATCTTCAGTTGTGTCAGACGACCACCTGTTAAGATTCTTATTCAGAATCCCACCAAATTCAAGTATTTCAATCCTATTTGCAATTTGAGATTGCTTTTTATCTTGTTCTTGCGTGTTCTTCGGTTGCATGCAGGAATAGACCTTCGTGGTCAGGTCAACCGCGTTCTTGGCACGGTTGATAACAACTCAGAGTGTGGTTTAGCGATTGCTTGGCGTTCTGGTCGTGACCGGTTAGTAGCCGCATCGTCAAAGTCGTTCTCCTCCAAATCGAAGTTATCATCCTATCGGAAGATCGGGACCCCGTCGCCTCATCATCACGTGACATATTGAATAAATTGCCATGCTTAAAATAAGGCAATATGTCAGTAGAGGAACACTATTAAGAACTAGTAAGGTGCCCGTGCGTTGCAACGGAAAACCAAATAAAAGTGATGCATACTATCAAATATCTCAAACTGAATAATAAATATCAACTTTTTCTTACGTCATCATGTATGCATATACAGGGCTCATGTTATTGTTTGCATATCAACACAAATATCAATTATTTGGCTCATTGGAAAATTAAAAATATTTGTAGTCCATGTAATTGTTCACTTAATGTTTATAAAAGCATTTTTAGACAAAACACAGGAGATGGCAGAATTTAGTTGCCTTGTAGCGCATCGTAGTTCCTAAAAAGAACATCCGAATACAAATGGGTTAACAACTACTAATGAACTACGAATGTATGCAATGCCTATATAGCAATGCATGCCACATGCAAATTCCAAATATTAACCAAGGTTCCAAATTTATTAACAAATCTTATTATCACTTTCTTTTCCTCTTGCAAGTTTGCGTAACCTGAACATCTCTTCTTCACCACAGACGCACTGATAGGATATAAATCGTGACAATATTTAGTCAATGTAGGAAACAACCGATCAAATAAGTAGGCAATAATAGTGTGCATTGAGAATTACCTTTGGCAAAAGAACATCCCATTTGCCACCTTTTTCCTTCCTCTTTGCTTTATTGTGTTGTTGAGAACCTAGATTTCACGAGTCTATTAATGATCAATGCAACACAAAGTGTCGTGTATCACAAATTCACAATTAGTTGGCAGGAACAAGCATTTACCTTGGCACGCTATGCGTCGATCACGATCAAGTAGATACGGAGGAAGAGCACCCTCTTGACATCATCATTGACCTTTGTCGAGAAGTTGACTCATCGTGCATTTTTAGGTCGCAAAGAAACAATTGACAATAAGGCCCCATAAATGCGATCGCAACCAAAAAGGCAGAATCTACACCGCAAGGAAAACTTAATTTTCATGCTCACATCCCCTACTCAAAGTATCAATGCATAGACTAAAGGAGCAACACAATTGTGAACATGTTGAGCAGGGGGAAAATCTACTTAGCCTACACAGGTAAATGGTAATATGACAGGGATGAGAAGCTAAACAAAGAAATGTTGATAGGTTATGTGATTAGTGGTATCTATGAGTGATTAAAATTTGAACCTTATAGCCACAACACTATATAGCCTGTCATAGAATCATGTATATGACAATCTTGATGCATTTCATTTTTACCATGAGCATGAACCCATGTATCTACTTCAACAAAGATCGGGTGAAGGAGTAAGAAACTAATTCAAAACTCGTAAAGCATGCATGTACTACCTAGGGTTTCAGAGTATGCATGTAGAGGATGTCCACAAACATTGGCTACAAACAAGCGTTATTCCTGAAATAATATCTAGCTCCTACCGCCGAACTCAATTCAAGCAATGGAATACTATTATGCGAATGTTGCTTGCTACATCATGGAATCTGTAGAGAATTTCGCGCACCACTGGGAATCAGAAACCTCGCACAAAACGCAAGCTTGAAGTTATGCATCGATAAGAAGAAGTTACAGGACACTCAGTTCACCTACTCCCACAATCTCGCCATATAGTGCACCTTTGCATATAGGGCACCGATTTTAATTCAACAAACAAAAATTCCTAAACAGAGCATCCAGATGAAACAACCTCAAAGCAAGCAAAATTTTGTTGTTTTGTTTATCATACGTAATTAATATGAATCAAGAAACACAAAGCAAAGCAATCGATCTTAACTTACCTAACAACAATCGATAATCGACTCAAGGCAATACAAAGAACACTTCCTATGAAGCAATCCAACAAAGATAGCATGCCAAGTGAATAGGGAAAGAATTACCATTGAGATGAACCAGATTAGGCAAAGGAGACGCCGAGGTGACTCGAGTCCGTTAGGCGCCGCGCCAATACCGGGCGCATGCCATGAGATGATCGTAACTTGAGAAGGAAATCAAGGAATGCCGGGGCAAGAGAATGGAGCGCATCAGATCGGTACCAAGCAATCACCCGCCGCTGGCATACACCCTCGCCGCTGCCTTTGCGATTTCGCCGCCACCTCGTTGGCCTCCTCCTCGTGTCGCGCCACGTCCGGCAAGACCCGCCGATCCAAGTAGGCAAGGATCAGATAGTTGCCGCCATCCTCTCCCGTGCAGCATTCCCGCCGTCCGCCGCTCGGATCTCGCAACGCGCGAACGAGGACAAGGCCCGAGCTGCCTAGGTCGGGAGAGGAGGCGAGGGAGAAGAATGGTGACAACAATTGGGAGGAAATCACGATGTGGCTGGGGAGGAGGGCCTACACTCCCTTGTAGAAGAGCTCGTGCGCTGGGCAAGCTGCGCCGCCGGATCACAAGGGAAGGGGGCGGCGGGGAGGGGAGGAGGGGGTGGCGGGGCCAGGGAGGAGAAGGGGCGGCGGAGGAGGGGAGGAGAGGGGCAGCGGGAGAGGGAGGAGGGCGGCGGGGGCGGATCTACTGAGGGGAGGGGAGGAGGGGGCGGCGGGAAAGGCCGAGGGGATGGGGCCGGCGGGGGCGGCGGGTGAGGAGGGAGGCCAAAGTGCGTAGTGGGGACCGGGAGGACCAGCGAGAGAGGGAGCGCGCACGTGGGGAGGGGAGGAGGTGGGGCGGCGGAGGGAGAGCGAAGGCGCGCGGGTGGGAGGGGAAGGAGGCGAGGCGCGGAGGGAGAGCGAGGCGGCGGGGAGAGCGAGGGGAGGCGGGGCAGCAGCAGCGCGGGGTGGGTAGGGGAGGAGGCGCGGGCCGCGGGAGAGCGAGGGGAGGCGGGGCAAGGAGGAAGAGCGAGAGGAGGCGGGGGCGACGGGGAAGAGCGAGGGGTAGGCGTGGGGGCGGAGGGGTGATGTTGGGATTTTAGGGTTTAATCAGATCGTGTGGCTGAGAAGAGAGGAGAAAGATCGAATGGTTAAGAAGTGAGGGAGGGTGGACGTGACGGCAACCACCAACTCCTTCTTTTTAAATAGTAAAGATTGTCAATTGGTTTATTGCATTATGAATAAACTGAAGAAGGTAAAATAGCTAGAATTTTGGGATGGCTTAAACGGAAAATTCAGGACATATTTAAATATAAGGAATACAATTCTATTACTCATTTATTTCATCTTACTTGCAAAGTTGAAACAGAAATATATGAGCGACACATGAGAACTAGGAGTCATTTTGGGGCTCTTCTTCCTCCAAACAATATGTTGCAATAGCAAGGGCTCTCTTTCCATCTACACCAAGTCGAGGGCGCTTTACTTCTACTTCCACACCCTCACATACACCCGAAGCAAACAAGAACACAACCGTTCAAGCTCCTACCAAATTTGCTCCAACAAAGAGTGCATTTTCAGTTGCTTCCACTGGACATACAAGGGATATCCAATGTTACAAGTGCAAAGGGTTTGGGTATTTCATGAGAGAGTACTCAAGTCAACGAGCTCTCATTGTGAGAGAAGATGGTGAGTATACTTCAGCTAGTGAAATCAATGAAGAATATACACTTATTGCAAATAACTATGCAGATGATAAGAATGACACTAATGATGAACAAGAAGAACACTGAAGTGCTAAAGTTTCAAACAAGTACATGAGCCTTATAGTGAAGCATGTGCTTAGTGCATAAATGGAGAGTGCTAAACAGAACCAATGACACCTCAAACCAAGTTCGTCATCGAGGAATGTTCGTGTTATGTCATCATCGATGGTGGAAGTGTAATAACTTGGCTAGCTTGGAGATGGTCGAGAAACTTGGCTTGACCATAAGTCCTCACCTACGTCCTTACTACATTCAATAGTTCAACTCATGTGGTAAGTTGAAAGTAATCAAAACTGTGAGAGTATAATTTTTGCTTAGTTCATTTTATGATTATATTGATTGCGATGTCGTGCCTATGCAAGCATGCTCCTTACTTTTAGATAGACCATGGCAGCTTGATAAGAATTTCACTCATCGTGGTAGAACTAATCAATATACTCTTATGCATAAGGGCAAGAAAATTATTTTACACCCAATGTCTCCTGAAGCAATTATTAAAGATGAAATTGAATGATCTGAACGTGAGGAAAAGGAGAATGCTAAAAGTGAGAATTATACAGTAGTTAAAGAATGCTTTCCACCTAAAAAGAAAGAAGCAAAAGAATCAAATACTAGAAAGACTGAAATTAAATTGAAATGTGATGTTCTATTAGATAGTAAATATGATTTCAATAACTTGGAAGTGGAAAATTCTGTCTGCTATGCCTTGCTTTGCAAAGATACTTTATTTTCACTTGAGTATTTGCCCATATCTTTGCCTCCTGCCGTCACTAACATTTTGCAGGAGTTTAATGATGTATTTCCATATCAAATATCCCTGGGGCTGTCACCTATTAGAGGAATTGAGTATCAAATAGACTTGATTCCAGGAGCTTTTTTGCCATATTGTACACCATATAGTACTAATTTGAAGGAGACTAAGGAAATTTAGTGTCAAGTACAAGACTTGCTTGATAAAGGGTACGTGTGTGAAAGGCTTAGTCCTTGTGTTGTTCATGTGATTTTAATTCCTATGAAAGATGGATCTTGGCATATGTGTGTTGATTGTAGAGCGATTAATAATATCACTATTAGATATCGTCATTCTGTTCCTTGGTTAGACGATATGCTTGATGAATTGAGTAGCTCTACTGTTTTCTCTAAAGTTGATTGCGTAGTGGATACCATCAAATTAGAATGAAACTTAGAGATGAATGGAAGACTGCATTTAAAACTAAGTTTGGGTTATATGAGTGGCTAGTGATGCCTTTTGCTTTAACTAATGCACCTAGCACTTTTATGTGATTAATGAACTAAGTTTTATATGCTTTCATTGGTAATTGTAGTAGTTTACTTTAATGATACATTAAATTACAGCAAGTCACTTGATTAACATCTTGAACACTTATGTGCTATTTTTATTACTTTGGGAGAAGCACATTTGTTTGGTAACCGCGAAAAGTGCACCTTTTGCATCGATCGAGTTTGTTTTCTTGGCTATGTTGTTACACAATAGGGAATTGAGATAGATGAAGCTAAGATTGAAGCTATAAAGAGATGGCTGACACCACAAATGGTCGCTCAAGTACAGAGCTTTCATGGACTTAATGGATTCTATCACCGCTTTGTGAAGGATTTTAGCAACATCGTCGCACCACTTAATGAATTGACGAAGAAGGTGTTCCTTTCAAATGGGGACAAACGCAAGAAGAAGTTTTCAACCTTCTCAAAGAAAAACTCACAAATGCACCATTGCTCCAACATCGTGACTTTGGTAAGACTTTTGAACTTAAGTGTGATGCTAGTGGAATTGGAATTGGTGATGTATTGATACAAGAAGCTAAACATATTGCTTATTTTAGTGAAAAATTGATTGGGCCTAGTTTGAACTATTCAACTTATGATAAAGAATTGTATGCTCTAGTTCGAACCTTACAAACATGACAACAATATTTATGGTCTGAAGAATTTGTTATACATTCTGATCATGAATCATTGAAGCATATTAGAAGTCAATATAAACTAAACCGTAGACATGCACGATGAGTTGAATTTATTGAATATTTTTCTTATGTCATTAAACACAAGAAAGAGAAAGAAAATGCAATTGCTGATGTTTCGTTTAGACAGTATACTTTGTTGTCTCAACTTGATTGTAGAATTTTTGTCCTAGAGACAATAAAAGATTTATATACTTCTAATGATGAATTAAAAGATGTCCTGTCCAATTGTAAAGATGGTAAAAGATGAAACGAATTTGTTTTTAATGATGGTTTCTTATTTAGAACTAACAAGCTATGTATTTCAACTAGGTCCGTTCGTCTTTTGTTGTTACAAGAGGCGAGCGGAGGAGGATTAATGGGACACTTTGGTATAAAAAAGACGGAGGGCATCCTTGCTAAATACTTCCATTAACCAAGGATGAGGTGCGGCATCGAGTGCTATATTTCGTAATGCACTACATGCAAAAAACTAAGTCATGACTGAATCCACATGGCTTATACATACCTCTTCCTAATCCTAGTGTTCCTTGGAAGGATATTTTTGTGGATTTTATTTTAGGATTGCCTAGAACAAATATGGGGAGATATAGTATTTTTGTTGTAGTGAATAGGTTTTCTAAGATAACATATTTTATTCATTGTCATAAGAGCGATGATGCTACACATATTGCTGATTTATTTTTTAGGGAGATTGTTCAACTATATAGTGTGCCAAAGACGATTGTTTCAGATTGTGATACAAAGTTTTTGAGTCACTTTTAAATGACACTTTGGGAAAAACTTGGGACGAAGCTGCTATTTTCAACTACTTGTCCATCCTCAAACTAATGGACAAACTGAAGTCGTTAACCGTATCTTGTCAACAATGTTGAGGATTATTTTGAAGTAGAACATAAATATATGGGAAGAATATCTACCTCACTGCATTCAGCCACAAAGACGAGCCCTTTTTAGGTAGTAAATTTAGATGATAAGAAACGTGTTGAATTTTTTCTTAAGCTGCATAAAGCCATAAAAGAAAACATAGAGCATATGAATGAAAAATATAGGGTTGCTGGTAGTAAAGATAGAAAGAAAATAATTTTTGAACATGGTGAATCTTGTTTGGTTGCATTTGAGAAAAGATAGATTTTCAGAATTGAGAAAGTCTAAGTTGATACCTAGAACTGATGGTCCTTTTAAAATTATTGAAAAGATTAATGATAATGCATATAAGCTTAAATTGCCTACAGAGTTTGGGGTTAGTCCAACATTTAACATTACAGATTTGAAGCCATACCTGGGAGAAGAAGATAAGTTGAGTCGAGGACGACTCCAATTCAAGAGGGGGGATGATAAGGACATCACTTCCTTAGATACACACAATACTCATCCACAAGATGGTAAGCAAGGAAATATGACGAGGGCACACGTACGACAGTTAAATTATCAGGTGAGTTCATTCCTAGGGCTCAATAATTCAGCTTCTGAGAATGGGTTACTGCCTGATACATGTGATGTGATTGTGCTTAGTAACATTGGTAAGGACCAAGGAGAAGCACATAGAGTCACAGAAGAGCTTGGGACAAACATTAGAGGTCACCACATTACTTTGAGGCTAGGACAACTACGAATGAAAGCTGGGCATGTTCTAGAATCCAGTTTAGCCTCCGGAGACAACGCTTACTTAAAACGAGTATAGAAAGTGCATACGGAGTCCAAATAAGGTGATCTTAGACTAATTGAAAAGTGTTGAAAGTCCTCTTTCTAATTGTTCTAGTCCTACCACAAAACTACATTTGAGAGTATCGCAATCTACAAAATAATTTTAAATTAGTTCTAAACCTGGACCCTAGGACTTGTATCAGTTTGAGCCCAATTGGAGAGTAGTAGTGGGATGTTCCCCACTCTCACAGATGTGCCCCCACATCCCTAGAATCATAAAAACTGCTAGGGATGCCACTTTTATAGTTTAGACTTGTTTAAATTGATTTTTATTAAGAAAATATTGTTCAATAAAACTTAGCATTTCATTTGCAAATTCATATCGCGCTTATTTCTTTCTTACTTGATTCTCGATTGCTTACAGGAAAGATCATCTGTGTTGAGCACGGTTGGTAACGGCAAGGGTGTGGTGTAGTGATTGCAGGACACACTTGGTCGTTTTGGTCAAATAGCCTCGTCGTCAACGCCATATCAAACAATTATAGTTATCATTCTCATCAGAAGATTGGGCCATATCCCCTCATCACCTACTCCTCCACGTCCTTGAGCTCAACCATCAGAGGCTGCAGCAGAGCAACAAGGAGAAGAAGAGGTCTCTCTTGCATAAATTTACTCTACAATTCTTAGAATAGAAGGACATGTCACCTCCTTGACTGCCGAGTGTCCTCCCTTGAGCGCACGGTCACTCGCTCTCTCTCTAGTTCGCTATGGATGCCATCGCCATTGTGACCCCTCTCCTCAACGGCTACAGGAGTAGTCTTTTTGGTACTTTAATGCCAAAGGGGGAGAGGTTAAGGGGGAGAAGAAGAAAAAGAAAGGTTTAAGGGGGAGAAGAAGAAGAATAAAGGAGAAGCCAAAGTCAAGTCATGACAAGAAATGAGCTTCTATTTATCTTTTAATATTATGTAATATCGTTATGGTGTAATGAACCATGTGATGTTTAAGTTAATGCTATGCTTTATGTGGTTATGTATATTTATGGGAACTTTCTTCAACTTAATGCGATGTCATGAAATTGTTGAATTTGTAACATGGCCATATGGTTTATTCTTTGTATATGAAATGCATTGTTCATCTTGTGCTACTTAGGGTATTGTCATTTTCCTCAAATTCAACAAATAAAGGAAACTCCACCAAAGTTTCTCAAAACTGTTAACATGTGCTTGCAAAATTCTTTCACTTATATGCACATGTTTAGGGGGAGTTTTCTTTGTGTTGGCTTTAAAAGCAGTTAATTCTATAAACTCTCTTAAACTCATTTGCAAGAATTAATTGCTTTCTTTGTGCCATTTGGATCAATTTAGGATCACGCATGCACTTAGAATTAAATTTGAAAATCAACTATGCTCTGTCAGTAAAATCAGAAGTACCAGAGTATGTTTAGCGGTACTACCGGAATCTAGAAGTGTCGATATATGTTCACCGGTACTACCAGAATTCGAAAGTACTAGCACTTTGAGCGGTACATCTTTTCCAGAGAGCACCCGTTAATAGACTTAGTCTCTCTGAAAACGGTAGTGCCATGATTTGAATAGCAGAACTACTACATAGCGATATGACCACACTCCTGAAATGGAATTACCGAATCTCTGAAGCTTTGAGAATTGGGCGATACGTTTTTCCAGAAGGACCAACTTTTGGCCTTGAAATGAAATGAAAGTACCGCACCAAATTTTGAAATTACCAAAAATTGGAACTACTACATTTCAACGATGGTAGTATCGCATTTTATTCCTAATGCTAGTTCTGATGCTCTGACATAGCCGTTACTGTTCCTATAGTAGAGCTACGGTAGTTCCATAATTTACACAATGGTACTACTAATTTCACTGATTTTCCAGGAATCTTTTATCAACGACTAGTTTTAGTTGGTGGGGGTATAAATACTTCCCCACCAACTCAAGGAGCAGGCTAGACACTTCATTGAATATTTTTGAGCAATAGAGCACCTTTCCCATACCGCAATTTCACTTGTGCATTTATTTAAGGTAGTTGAGTCAATTCAAGTGCATATTCATCCTAGATTGATCCTTGGCACTTGATCACTGTCAAACGAAGCTGTAGTTGATTACTCTTGGTGCTTGCCGGCAGCTAGATGGATTGGCGGGAGTTGTGAGGTAACTTTTTCAAGAAGCTTGTGAAGAAGCTCGGCACCATCTTGTGAGTGATTTGGTGTTCACCATCTCTAAAGCGGAGGAAGGACAACCACTAGTGATTGAGAAGTGAGGCTTAACTCGTGGAGCCAGTCCAAGGTGTTTGAGCTTTCCTCAATGTGGATCAGGGGAAACTGGCAAGATTTCGAACACCACGATAAAACATCGTGGGTCAAATTGGTTGTTTCCTTGTCTCTCATTTCTACACTTGAATTTCTAGCACCTTGTGATCATTGCATTTGTCATATTTATTTGTTCTAGAGATATTCTTGTAGAGACTTGTGTTTGTCGTGCCTTACCTTACTAGAATTGTGTGGGTTTAAATTGAATTGAAATCTTGCCTAGTTATAATTTGTGATAGGTAGTTTTAGAAGGCAGAATTTTTTAGAACTTTCTATTCACTTCCACTCTAGTCGGTTATCCTTAATCCTACAACATGGTATTAGATTGACTACCTTGAGATAGTACATGAATTATTATATTCTTAAGTGTCATCAGTTGGTCTCATGCATAGTGTATATAGGATCCTTAGATCTAAGATCATCATGATTTCTTACACGTGTAATAATTTATTTAGGAATTGCCAAATACTACTCTATAAATAGGTGGTTATAAATGTAGCTTTTGAGATTACTATGAAATATAAGTGATTCTACATGTGGTTGGATTAAGGAAGTGCATAGTGGTTGAGGTTGAGGAGTCAATCATAACTGAGTAATCCGCTACAGGTTTGAGTGAAGGATCGAACTATCATAGGATAGTATGTTTCTCGCCTTGAGTTTAATCTAGAATCATGAGGCAAAAGAATCAGTACATAAGCATTATATAGATTCGTCCGATATGATATTTATATATATTTGGGAGTCGTTATGTCCTGCTAGAGACCACTACTAACTTATAGACTGGAAAGGAGTTTTCGGCCCATGGCCAAATATACATGAACCTACAGGGTCACGCACTTAATGGGTCAAAATGATAAAGGTCCAGATGATAGACTCTGAGTGGGATACGATCTCTACTCATATTGGATCTAGTTGGAGGTTCTTCAAGTATGATATAATCTCTACTCGTATTAGATAAAGATCTAGCCTGAAGCATTTTGAGTTGGATACGATATCTGATCATATCAGATAAAAATCCGATTGGAGATTATATAAAGGAAGATGCGGGGACTGAGGGAAGCATTCTGAGATCGCATCCATCGAAATTCTAGCTGCCACCTCTCATAACCTCTGTCGTGTGTATTGGTGTTAGCACACCGACGTATGATGTTCCATACCTAAATGTGTAGACCTTGGTAGAGATGCTGCTACGATTGCGGCGTTGATCGGGACGATCGTGAGGAGACGATTGGCTAGAGGATGATCAATTACTTTCACTACACCAATGCTTCAACTCTATTTCTACTGTCCTGCGCATTTAGTGGTAATGACGTATGACCTTTTACTTGTATGACTTTCTAGTTTATATGATAGAAAATTTTAATCTGTATTAGTGTAGCCTAGCTGTATCCCAACACTAGCAGTGATCTCTCTCACATGCAGATCCACATGCACACCACCGTGCATGCAGTGAGACTAGTTTGACGTAGTGAGTTTTGAAATGTCTTGTTTGATGAGTGTAGCATGGGAGAACGAGGCAGGGCCATCCCCATGGGTAGGGGTGTAAATGGATCAGATACGGACGGATAATGTCTCTATCATATTTGTTTTCATATTTGTTTTGGATATGGATACGAATATGGATAACTCGAATACAAATACAAATACGAATAATATTGAATACAGATACGGAGCGAATACGAATCGAAACAAATACGGTTACGAATATTTATCGGAACATGAAAACCCCTTAAACTATACATCCAAAATTAACAAAATTACGTAAATAGTTCATCTTGTCAAAACATTCATGAAATCTAAATATTTCATATTCAAAACATCCAAAATATTTGTTTTCATATTCATGGACTGTATGTATTGGGCTGAACTGCTGGAGGCATTATGGGCTGGATGGCTATTGGGCTAAAATCTCAGATATCCGTTTTCGTAATATCCGGATAATCCGTATTCGTATCCGTATTCAATGGATACCAGGCTTACTGTATTCGTATCCGTATCCGATAAAAAAAATCCGTATCCGTATCCGATCCGAGAATTATCCGAAAAAATCCGATCCGACACAATCCGTATCCGTATTTGTCCGGATCGATCGGAAACTATCCGTTCCGTTTTCACCCTACCCATGGGTTTGCCATTTCCATGTTGGTTTCTAGCTTACTAGCTATATACTCGACTTGACTAGCTAGATGTTACGTACTGTTGATTGATTATATACTAGAAAAATTAAAGTGGAAGATGCATGAATGAATATATTTACTAGACCAATTAAAGTGGAAGATGCATGAATTAATATGTACATACACTAGATCCATGCATGATGATGAGAGAGGCCTTCATGTATGTTCAATTCTTGGCAGTCCAAGTGGCCATTTCTCTGTCAACAAGCTCGGATTGGATTCATGGATTGCATGCATAGATTTGCACGTGACTGGTCAAGCTGCTGAGAGACCGAGGAGGAGTAAAGCTGATGCTGGAGTGGCCAGCAGCAGCCTGCAGTTTGTTATCTAAGGAAAGGTTTTCACTGCACACGACAAAGGAGAGAGATGCATGGCATTACCGAGGAAGCTATATCTGGATCAGAAGAATGGCCCGGTCACACGCACATCAGGCCCCACATGTCCAGCACAAAACAGTGAAATGCATCTACTACATGCATGCATGATCTACAGTACTAGCTAGTGCTGTTCCCGGCCGGCCCGGACTCTCTATCACACTACTCTCCTCTGCGTGTGTCGCTGTGTGCGCGAGAGAGAGGGACTGTCATGCTTGTAGCTATCTGGCTAGTCAAGACTCGAGTCCAAAGCCATGATGCACTGCCCAGGTGGGAGAGAGAATAGTGGAAATTGATCCATGAAAGTAGCCAACAACCAGCAGTCGTGGTAGCTATAGCTAGTATATACTAGCTACTGCCATTTCGCTTCGCTTCACTTGTCATATATCCACCTCCTTCAATTCTTCCTCGCCTTTGGATTGGTTGGCCCTCTCAGCTCAGCTACTTGCTCGTAGCTCGGTAGAGTACTGCAGAAAGGCACAACACTATGGAGAGCAGAAGCGCGAGAGAGCAGCAGCAGCCATGGAGCTACAGCTGTGGCCTCGCGGTCATCGTCGCATGGCCGCCGAGGCCGTACCCTTGCAGCTTCTGCAAGAGGGAGTTCAGGTCTGCGCAGGCCCTCGGAGGCCACATGAACGTCCACAGGAGGGACAGGGCCAGGCTCAGGCACTGCTCCCCTCCTCCTCTTCCTGTTGTTGCTGCTGCAACCCCTAAACCTAGATCGACAGCAGCTACTACTCCTATTCCCAACCTCAAGTATCCACCACCACCACCAGCACAGGACCATCACAGCAGAAGCAGCAAGAACAACGATCATGAGCGCTCATTGGCGGCATCGTTGGAGGTGAACATGGAGTTGGGCGTTGGGGTGTGCTCGGAGGATGATGGTCTGGACCTTGAGCTTAGGCTCGGGCGCTCTTGATCTAGTATTATAGCTAGCTATCTATGTATCTATCTACATGCATGCACTATTTTCTAATTATTTCAGTTAGTTTTCCCTGCCTGTTTATCTTGCTTCCAAGCATCTTGTTTATTACTCCCCCTTTGTATTAACATCTAGCACTAGGTAGCTAGCTAGAGTTGGTTCAAGGAGAAGGCCAGCTGAATGAATGTCTCTTTATTAATTTAGTTGCTAGCTCTCTTGCATTGGGATGTCAGGCTTTCAGCTAGGTTGGTGCCTGTAGCTATCCAGCTTGCTATATGTATTATTTGTCCTGCAGGAGGCTTGATTTGCTTATTAGGATGATATATATGTCCACCTGATGACTAATCGAAGTTTCTTGAGCAAGTCAATGATGCTTGCAGCGTGATTATATATGTTTTTTTTCGGTGCAAGGGTGTTTTATTCCGCATCTCATACGTCGTGCCAAGAGTTAAAATTTTATGTTTTGCCAAATTAATTTGAAAGAATTGTTCTCCCTCTCCCTAAAAAAGGAATTATTCTTTGGAGATATCTAAAGGCATATACATAAGAGACTATATAGTTTTAACAGTGAGCACAGAGCAATACTAGCTAGTCAATGGAGCATTGGAGCTAGCTAGCCTGATCAAATTAAAGAGAAAGAGAACTACTAGTTGCTTTCCGGGGAAAATTTTTTGCTTTTTAGTCCAAAATTTGAAAGTTTCTTACAAATAGACGCCTGAGAAAAAGATTTCCAAAAATAGACCCCCCACACGGCACCAAAACACATGACGCCGAGGGTATATATCACGGCGGCATGACCTTTGGCGCCGTGTTATGACACAAAGGATGCTACGGTGGCATAGCACGGCGCCAAAGGTAATGGCGCCGTGCTATATACCCTCGCGCTAACGGTCGTGGCGCTGTGTTGTGGGACTTAAGCCCGAGCATGGCCCCCGGCCCCCCACCCCTCATTCCCCAAACTCAGGAATACGAACACAGCGCCGCCACCTTCGGTCTCCCCCTCCAAATCCGGCCATTTTGGTTGATTTTTCTCGGGACTTTTGTTGCAAATCGGTTAAGCAAGGTGAACTCCCGCCCCTCCCTTGATTTTTTTGCAATATATATGATTTTTTTGAGGTACATTTTGAAGGGGAAGATTTGAAACTCTACACGAAATGTAGTTGAATTTGGCTCGGATTTAGGTTGGATTGATGTTGAATATGTGTATGTAAGAGTAGTTATGGATGTAGATTCGTTTTTAGGGTTTGATTTTAGTGAGATTGATGAATCCATGTGCTAGGTTTAGGGTTTAATATGAATTTAGGGTTAGTTATGATTTTAGGGTTTGATATGAATGCATGTGAAATTGTTGAATTAGTGTTTGATCAATCCATGTGGTAGATTGGGTATGATATGATTTTATGATTTTAGGGTTTGATATGATTTTAAGTTTTGATATGAATGCATGTGGAATTGATGAATTAAGGTTCGATATATTTTTAGGGCGTAGATTGGGTTTGTAAAAGTGCGGAATGTCATGGAGAAATTTGCGATTACTGAGATTTTGTTATTGCGGCCGATTGGACTGAAGTCTGTTTGCTTGTTGTATTATAGATGGATAAGCTGGTGAGTTTGCACCATGGTGAAACTGTGAAGAGAAACAGAAATGGGGGTGTTGATTTGGAGGGCATGGAAGATACCACGTTGCTATTTAGTTCTCGTCCGTCGTATGGTGAGATCATTTGTCACTTGAAAGAGACGCCGGGATGGACAGATAAGCATGGTGATGTCGTTATGCAAGGATTGATTGATGTTGGGTCGTCAAAGGGGCCGCGCATAAAGAAGATGGTTTCGATTGGCAGCGACGGCGAATGAGATAACTATGTGGCTGTCGTTTTGGACTCAGAGGTCAGAGCACTTGAGTTGTTCGTGCGGATGGTGGTGAGAGATCCATCACCTCCTAGGGTTGCATTCGATCTCAATGACTCACCGTTGGTTGAGTCACCGGCTCATGAAGAGGTTGAGGTGCAAGTTGAACCCTCGGCTGAAGTATGTGAGGTTCCATTGACTCAGGTAGAAGCTGACTCTGAGGATGTCGATGTCCAGTCTGTTGGTGGATTCGACAAGGAGACAGTGTTTGAGGAACCCATGCACGTGCGGTGTTCCCGACAAGTTTTATTTTCCATGCTCCCACATGGTGACCGCATGTAGGGCCCGGAATGTCGATGTTGACACCAAAGTCCCGACGGTGTTCAGTGTGGCTGCTTTAGTCAGGACCTGGGCCCCATGGTTCGAGCCATATCGTGATGAAGGCGAGTGGCCAATTTACACGGGTCCCAGGTACATAGCGAACGAGGGGTTACGTTGGCACAAGAGGGGCAGCAGGAAGCGGTCAAGGTACAAGATGGACATGGATCGGATACCTAGTCACACCAGGAGGGGTAGGGCAAATCCCTTCGTTGAGAACCCACGGAGAGACACTGCGGTACGTGTGGTCTAATGGGTCACAATTCACGGACGTGTCAACGTCGTTCTGGTCAGGTAAGCGGCAGGCATAAATTTTAGAATACACATGATTTTGTTATTCTTATCATTAACGTATTTTGTTATTCTTATCATTAACGTATTTTTTAAATAACAGGATGGCGAGGCATCGGCTATTGGACCCGTTCTACGAGGTGGAGCACCGAGACAGGTTCACGGAGGACGGCGAGGTACATGTGTTATCGAAATGTATTTTTCTCGTGTTACATGTGTTGTCATCATGCAGCTAACTGTTAAAGTATTTCCCAGGAGCTTCTCATACTTCGTCCTCGAACCCATAGTGGGTTCGACTGAATGGTCTACGACGACTGCTACACCCCACTGCTGGCCGAGGACGAGGACACTGCGTACGACAGGCGGGCTAGGGAGGGCAGAGTGGTCGAGGCCGCTCCGGTTATCGATCGAGTGGTACGTAAATGATGATATTTGTAATACTTCAATTCTATACGTTTATCTCGAACTTACATTGTTTCCTTATTTCTTTACGGGAAAATGGTTCGAACATCGGTCACCGAAATCGATGAGGCGCTCCGCTACCCGGGCCATGGCGGATCGACACGAGACCGCCCGAGGGCCACATTAACCGTACGAAGATTATTCGTTAAGTTAGCCATTAAGCATGTGTACTATTCTAACATATCATTACTTGCAGAGATTTAGACGTCGCCTCACTCAGACGGCAGGTCGTTTAGGTTGCCACGTACGCTTGTCGGTAGACGTGAGCATACCGGGGGCCTCCACAGCTGCAGGCTCGTCGTTACATCGTAGCAGGCGAGCGTCCACAAGGAGCTCGTCACGCACTCCAACTCTGACTTTTAGTTGGGACGTCGGTGCCGAAGACGATGGCCACGACGAGGAGGAGGTGGAGCAGCATGACGCCGTGGAGGAGCATGAGGACGCCGAGGAGGCTCCTACCCACGACGAGATCGGGGTGTCGCAGATGCTTGACGCACCATCCACTCGGGCTTCGCAGCGGCCTCGTCGTTCGACTCGTCCCCCACGCACGTAAACTCCAGGGACTAATGCTCTGGCCAAGGGCAGGGGAAAGGGAAAGGCTAAGAGGCAGTGAGATTGACTCTATTTTGTACGCTGAGACCTATATGATGTTTTGATACTTGTTGACAGTTATTTGATGTTTATGTTATTGAGCGTTTCGAGACATATGTGATGTTCTATGTGCAACGTTCATGTTACTGCATGTTTTCAGATATATGTGATGGTGTTCAGCTATTTTTGTATGTGTACATGTGAATATTTGTGTATGTGCATGTGTTTCAGAAAAGACAGCAGTCAGCTGTTTTTTTTTTGCAGGATCAGGTAGCTCGGCGCCATGTATGCATATCACGGCGCCATAACATGTGGCGCCGTTATATGTATGTACGGCGCCACTTGTTATGGCGCCGAGCTGTCTGACCCTGCAAAAAATAATTCCGACTAGTGGAATATGATGGAGTCAATCTTTGTTATCGTATATCCTAAATTTTTTCAAAAAAAGAACTTTTTTATCTTGAATTGATGGTAGGTAGAGGTAATTGGGTTTATGCTGAAAGGTGTATGCTATGGTTCACCACTGTGCGTATTTATCTGCGGAAAGCAGCCCTCTGTTGTCATATCTCTGTGCAGAGCAGCTCTCTGTTGTCATATCTCTGGGCCTGTACAAACCTGCACTCTTTTATCATGTCTCTGCGCAAAGCAGCCATCTTTTGTCATATCTGTGCCCAGAGCTGCCCTCTTTTGTCATGTCACTGCACAAAGTTGCTCTCTTTTATCATATCACTGCACAAAGCTGACTTCTTTTGTCATGTCGCTACACAAACCTGCCCTCTTTTGTCATGTGGTAACTACAGTAAGTTATCTCGTTTGATATAAATAGCACGGTTGGGTGCCATGACATTGTAGCTAGAGAAACCTATAAATCGAACAAAGAAGCATCTTCTCTTTTGTTGTGAAATATACCATGTTGGAAGCTGAGGAGTCAGTCGGATATGGGTCACTGAAGGAAGACCTTCCCTTGGAAAGGAGGGATAACTTCGGTCCAAACTACCGCTTGATGCCAAACCGGTGTGCTCAACCCGCATAGCCAAAATGCAGACACAATGAGGACACGGTCGTGCAGGTCTTGGATGGCCCAGTCGATGGCGGACGACGTTTCTTCCGATGCCCACACTCTGGGGTAGAAATTGCTAATAGTATAATTTTTATTACTGCTTATGGAGCCTCCTTGTTAATCGTTCTTTCCCGCAGATGGCGCAATGCGACTTCTCCCGCTGGATCGACCCTCCTCATCAACTGTATATTGCCAACTACGTGAATACATTATGGTATCGAATATTTGAGTTGGAGGAGCGAATCGAGACTCTCAACGAAGAGAACAACGACCTCCGCCAACAGATGCAACGCGAGAGGGGCAACGAGGAGGTCGTGAACATAGCAAGCTCGTATGATCCCACATGTTGTTGCGCGAACCCCAGCTGCATATGTGCGTGCCACTACCACGACGGCCAGCCACGTCCGAGGCGGCCCCCTCAGCAACACTCCATGTGGGTGCCACGAGGCTCGTTTGGCATATAGTCAACGAGATATATGGTTGTACCTTCTACCAGTACGCACGCTCTCTATGATATGGACCAGAGAAAGTGATTAAGCTAGTAATATGTCATCTTTATTTTCTTGTCTTCGTTGTTGTGTTCATGGTGTGTCGCCAGGACTGGTGCTTTGATTTAATTTCTTGCTTGTAGTACTCTCTATATTTTCTGTATGTCCGCCATGCCATTCTCATGTTGATGATGAAGTCCATTTTAATTATCTCCTTATCTTTTCGCATTCATTCTTTCTACGTGTTCAATATCACTTTTCTTCCTTTCGTCCAATTGTTCCTATCACAGTTGTCCTCAAAAAATATATCATTAAATTTCTTCTGATAAAACAACATAACATGATCGCAAAATGTTATTGCCAGTTGATCATATGTTTCACGGTCAGCAATGTATGAAATTCACAAATAGCTCATTCATTCTTCACACAAAATTCATTCCTACTCTACCAAACAAAATTCTTAATTTTCGTAATTACAACAAAATTACACAAGTAGTAAACTGGACTCTATATAAAATTCTTATTTTTCAAACATCATTTAATATATCCAAAATTAATTTTTTTCCTAAATATAACTTTACAAATACATACGAATTCTATACCCTACATTCAGGAAACCCTAAAAGAAAACTAATCGGGCCAAATCAAGTCTCAATATACAAAACAACATACAATGTACATATACATTCAAGTCTCAATAACGTAGAATAACATCAATTGATATTCCGTCAAATAATAAGCACGATACATAGCATTACGACACAATATCATAAAATATTTCACAGATTCTAAAAACATAAATAGGTCCACATACATAGTTCATAAATTCTCAAAACATACATATACGTCCACATCAAACATACATATCAATAACCTACTGAGTACATCAATGCCACTTCCCCTTCCTCTGAGCATCAGGGTACTCCTTAAGGGCTGCCTTGACACGTCATGCTCTCTTTATCTTTTTCTTCCTTTCACCCTTGAGCCTTGCCGCGGCCCTCCTACCCTCCTCCTCGCGGTGCTCCCTCGTGGCCTCCTCCTGTTTCATCTCCCTTTCCCACCTATCCTTTCTTTCTTCATCCCACTTCTTGGCGACGTTAAGGTACTTCTTATCATCCTCAACGATCTTGGTGTCGATCCACTGCTCAAAATCACAAAGTGGTGGAGGCTCCTGAAGATGTACGCATTCGTTAAACCAACAGGATTAATACCAAATCGATGAATTGACAATACAACATACCATCTTGCCGAAGACGACAGCGCCACGTGGCAGATCAAACTCCTAGTTGCCGCACATCCAGTACCTCTGCCTATATGTCTCCAGTTCGTCCGACCTCTCAACCTTGCAAGGATCGCCGCAAAAATACATCGGCACGGCAACACCGGGTGGAGGTGGCAAACGGGTGAAGTCCATCACAACCTAAAACGCAAAATTAATAAGACAACTACAAACAAGTATCTATCATTGTTACCCAAATCAAACCCTAAATCAAACCATAAAAACAAATCTACACCTACAACTATTCTTATATTACGCATACTCAACGCTAATCCAACCTAAAACCGAGCCAAATCGAACTAATTTTATCTAGGGTTTCAAATCTTCCACCCACGAAATGTACCTCAAACACAACATATCTATTGCCAAAAATCAAGGGATGGGAGGGAGGTTACCTTCCTTGGTCGGTTTGGAAGCAAAATTGCGAGAAAAAACAATAGATTAGCGTGGATTTGGAGGGGAGAGAGTGGGGGGCGGAGCTGTGTTTGCTCGGGCTGAAGAAGGAAATGAGGGCGTGGGGGGGGGGCGTGCTCGGGCTTAAGTCCCAGATAACGGCGCTACGTCCTTTAGCGTCGTTGTTGCATAGCACAGCGTCATGGCCTTTGGCGTCGTGCTACGCCACCCTGACTCCTACGTGGCATAGAGCGGTGCCAAATATCATGGTGCCGTGCTATGTACCCCCGGCACCATGTGTTTTGACGCTGTGTCGGGGGTCCATTTTTGAAAATCTTTTTCTTAGGGGTCTATTTGTCTAAAGGTCCCCGTACTCATGGAGTATGGGCAATTGGTCCCTGTACCAAGTGGTACAGGCACGGGTGTGCATCGACGGACCTACACTTTGCATTACCGGTAAAATGCAAAAGATAAAGAGATTGTTGATCATCTTGCATAGCATGACTTATTGTATGGTTGATAGATGAATGGGTGAAGTGATATTCATGAATGTTCTTGCTATTTTCTATTATATTTGCTGAGTCGTTGGACTTACTCTTGTTGCTGTTGTTTCTTTTAGGTACCGTTACGAGATCGGCATGCATGGGGAAAGGGAAAGAATAAACTTGTTGCACTAGCACGATTCACCCATAAAGAAAACAAAGGAAAAGAATTAAATATAGGATGTAAGAAACATTTAAGTATCATTTGATTTTACCCTTGGATGTTACTTGTAATCAGAGTTTAGAATATTCATGATGCTCATGCTCTTTCTCTAAGTATTATACCCATGAATGGTTTAGTACCATTTAATTTAAATGCTTAGCATTGAACTTATTACTTGAGGACTGATTACTATAATTGTTATTACTTGTCGATGGCTTCATCCTACAGTCGATATGACTTTGATACCATCTCTGGCGAGACCCGAATATGCAAATCCGGACTCTCTGTGTATACTACACTAGTACAGGATCGCACTAGTGCACAAAGTTAAACACAGATGACATAACAACCATATACACACTAAATAAAGAGAAACTCAAATATCGATAAATATCCAAAGTACAACCTTATGGCTAAGCTTACAATATCACTAGCTTGAAAGGCTTAAAGTCTAGTAGCGGAAAGAAACAAAATAAGCGTAGTAACCATTCGACATGCCCATAGGCAATCGACTGAGGAGCGAAGTCCTAATCCATGAAGTCGCTGAAGTATCCTCCCTTTGGTACATCCTGCTGCTAATACTCCTTCTCCTCAACTGAGCAACATGGGCGTAAAGCCGTGAATACATTGGTACTCAACAAGTCGTTTGTAACAAATGAATGCAGTATAATATGCAAGGCTTACCAATGAAGGGCTGTAAGGTTAATTTGCATAAAATGATATTTTAAGATAAATACAATACATAGATAGAAAGCAAACTTTAATGGAAAACAATAATAAGTAAATAATCAACGGAATTGAAAGTAACCACTTGTGAACAACCCATCCAAAAGCTAATCCAAGAGTGAACTACCCATTCACTTTTCAACCCCAAATTTCTATGAAATCACTAACCTCGTGTGAAATCACCGAGCATTATCCATGACCGAGGACGCAGCTATTCGAATAGTTTTACACTCTGCAGAGGTTGCACAACTGTACCCACAGTTGTGATTAGCCTCGATCTAAGGAAATCACAACAAGACCTATACAATGCTCAACATCAACTCAATACTACCCGCTAGGGTTTCGCATCACACCCCCTTGCGCTCCATGGAAATCAGCAACCATGTTCATCACAATGGCGAGAATAAAATTGAAATATTCCAAATTAATTAGCTAGGTCTATCCCATACTATACATGTGATTTGCACAGTAAAACTCAGATCAATGGCACACAAAGTTAAATCCTTAATGCTACTCGGGCGAGTCTTCCACATCCCACGAAGTGAATCCACACTTCTCCCTTTACTGCACGATCACTCGTCCAAGTTAAAATCAGTGTTGTATAACCCACGCCAATGACACACCAATGTCACGTTCCAACTTTTATGACTGTGGCACCAACCACAATTCCATATCTCATTAAATCAAATTATTTATTCACATGCGATGATGAACCCATCGTAATATAAGCAAGGCTAAACATAATAATCGTACCACCCATGTGACAACTAGTATGGTATCACTAAATAATTTTCCAACCTGTGGTGACAATGGCATCATGGTGTTTCAAATTATCAAGGAGGGTTTACTTCAATTGGGATGATAACTACCAAGTACGAGGTTTGTAATAAAATAGCGATGCACGATAATTAAAATAAAATAATTAAATAATAGATTAAAAACTAGGTTCTGCATGATCAAAGGACTCGACTTGCCATGGTTATGCTCAGCGGGGTACTCGGGATTTTCTGGCTACGCTCCTACTCCTTCGAAGACAGGATCTAACGAGAGAGAAAACGATCAAACAACAAAAATAAAATAAAATTCAAAGAAACTCTAAAAATCTTGAAAATAGAACCAAAAGATAGAGCTCGATCTCAGATGAATTTAGAAAAAAGAACGGGGTCAATTGAAGCTAGGACGGAGGAGAACGAGCTCTCGAAAAATTAAATGTAAAGAAAATGCTGAAAATTCGAAAAAGTTATTGTGCTGTGGACTCGGTGCACGCAGAGTCGGATTCACGGTGGGCACGGCTGACGTGGCACTGACACAGGGCAGCTGGGCTGACGTGGCACTGACACTTGAGCAGTAGGGCTGATGTGGCACTGACACGTGGTAGGCTAGGGCTGATGTGGCACTGACACGTGGTAGGCTGACGTGGCGGGTGACGTGGCACCTGGGGTCGGTGTGCGCTGATGTGGCACTAACACATGGTGCCACGTGGCGGCTAGGGCAGACGTGGATGTTGACTGAAATGCTGACTTGGACGGGGACCGGCTCATGGGTCTACAGAACAGTGGGACTGACACGTGGGACCGGCTGTCAGTGACTCGGAGCACAGTGGACTAGGTGCACCGATGAGGTGAAGCATCAGCGGTGCAGGTGCGGACTGACGTCAGCGAGATCTGATGGCTGCAACTTGGACACGTGGCCCGATCTGGGACGTCGATCTAGATCCGGATCGACGGTGGAGATGGGGCGTGCGGGCCATTGAATGGGCGACGCATGGTGCGAGTCCAAACGTGGCACGCGGACCGAGGATAGGCGACGCGGGTGCAGGGTCCGTCGGTGGGGTCCGGGACAGCGGCGAGTCGGCACTGGAAGGCGGCGGTGCTCACCGGCGTGGGAGACGGCGGTGTCGACAGTACTCCGGGAGGGACGGCGGTGCTCAGCGAGGATGTGTCCGGCGGCGAGAGGCGACGATGGCGCACGGCGGGGCGGCGAGGAGCAGCGGCGGAGCACAGCGACGGTGGTGGGGTCGGCGGCGCGAGGTGAGGGAGGTGGTGAGGGAGGCAGTGCGTTTAAATGCACGCAAACCGAGGAGTCCAACTCTATTGCAGCACGAACACCGAGGAATCCGCACAGGCTACGACGGGATTCTGATCGAAGACGACGGTGTGAGGTGCCGACGCGTGGTGCGGGGGACGGATCGGACGGTCACGGGAGAACGCACACATGCACAGTACATGGGCATCTAGATGGTCGACGCGTGGCCAAGGAGAAGATCGGGTGGTGATGGCGTATTGGGCCGGTGAACAATACTGGGCCGGGCTAGTACTGTTCACCCGATTTTCTTTGATTTTCCTTTTTCAGAAATTCAAACAAATGAAAAGGAACTCTAGAAAATAGCAAATAAATCCCAAAAATTCCAAACAAATCCTTGAGGCACAAGGAACCCAAATAAAAATATTTTTAGCTTATGTTAATATTTATTTTAATTCTATTAAATTCTTTTTAATTTCTAAAAAATTAAATTAAATTTTATTAATTCCAAAAAATTCCCAAAAATTCATTTTTAATTTAAAAACTCTAGAAAACAGGGTGTTACAGGAAGTGCCTAGATGAGGAAGGGGAGGGGCGACTGTTGGAAGGGAGGTACGGGTGGCTGGTGGGAGGAAAAGGGAGGGGGTGCAGCTGGATGGGAGGGTAGGGAAGGGGCTGTATTGGGGGATTTCCCTTTTTTCTTTTGTTTCCAACTAAAGAAAGGCTACCCCACCCACCACTAGAAGGGAAAAATTTTGGGTATTACATAGGATTTCTAGATCTAGAGCATACCTGAGTTTCAGATGTCATCGGTTGGCCATTCTGAAATTCTAAAGAGTTCAAATTGGCCTATGGCTCCAGTCCTTGTTCTCTGAAAGGGCAAATCTTATGGATGTAGTCAGAGATACGGAGCAACAGGAAATATAGCTTCAATAAATAGCAGACAAACTAGAGGATGAGCTAAAGAATTTTGATAACAATCTATTGGTCACCATGTCATATAGGATTCGTCAAGCGACAAGGGCTTTCAAAAGTCAGAAGGGCAAACTGAGGGCCACTTTAGGATATATGCAATTGGCTTACAAGCTAATAACTTTTAGCATATGTATTATTCTGTAAATATGACTAGCCAAACTATTTAGCTACCATTAATAAAACGAAGTCGCTTTCATTAAAAATTTTAATGTTAGCATTTGAACCAAAGACAATGTAATAAACTCCTTAATCGGCTTAAAATAAAGTAGCCATACAAATAATTTATATTTCTTTTTTTTTGTTCTTAGGATAATCAATTGATCGGCCTTTCACCAAAAATAAGCCAGATGCTAAAATTGAGTCTATTTTGAGAGAACCAAATCTTAACTCAAGTGTCATTTATATCAGCTTCCTAATAGCCCGATATTTATTATAATGTTTTAGTCTTCACCAAGCATCTAAGGCCGACTGACCACTTATATATGATCAATGGCATTTGATTGCGTCCTTATTGGTGTAAACCCACTCTTTTAGACATTAAGGAAATCATAATCTTCACGCTTTTGGCCTAACAAACATTTCACATTCTCATGCTTCTAGTTGGCATCTGCACTTGCAAAAGCAATATGGGAAGATGTATCAGCCAGGATGACCTCCACTTCTTGTTTATTCCACTAAATCAATACTTCATGAAGAGTTGATAGAATGCAACAATTGCCATGAACCCAATCTCTTCCTAGTAGAATGTTGTAATTTCCTTGTGCTTCTACTATAAAGAAGGCTGTGAGCAATGTTTTATTGCTAACAGTAAGGTTGGCCATTAGCACCCCTTTGGTTTCAATAGAATCTCCAGTAAACACATTGTACATCATGTTTGTCTTAGCTAACTCGTCCTCAATTTTCCCAAGTTTACTGCAAATCTTGTGGGGCATAAAATTGATAGTAGCTTCCCAATCAACCAACATCTTGGATATCGCCTTATCGTTGATTAATCCCTTTAAGTATAATGGCCTAAGGTGTTGATAATCTTTATCAGGCTTTGAGAAAACAACATCCTTGGGTCCAAGATAGAGCATAGCCATAGCTAGTTCTATAGTTTCTCTAGATGCTTGCAATCTAGTGGTAAAATGAAAACCATATTGATGTCGCTTTGCCCCCTTAGCCTAAGTTTTTCACCACAATCATCTGGCAACACAGTATCATCATCTGAGTCAGATATCTCTCCTTTGTTTTCAATGATGCTTGGACGATGGAATTTGGATGCCACTATTTTTTAGGTTCCTTCTAGGGCTTTGCTTCATTGAAAGCTTTGTCCACAATCTTTCAATCCCGGCCTCATATTCTTCCTTTTAGGAGCCTCTGCAGCCTATGTCTTTGTGACCTAGTGAGCCTAGATGGCATCCGTTGTGGTTTTTGTTCTAGCTTGCTTCTCACCGGTTGATCAATAAACTTTCTTTCCTCATCATGCTTAAAGGCTTTGCCAGATTAAAGCTCAATATCAGTATTAGAAGACTCATCCTTCTTTCTATTAATAGAACGATTAGTATTAGAAAAAGAACTATCTTTTTGATCTTTTAGAAAAACTAGACTGTCGGAACCAGACTTAGTCATCCCGGATCCTCTGTGATTCCACCGCACTACTCCTTGTATCAGTAGATAGTGTTCACAGATACATCACTGTATATCAAAATCATATTATGTGAAAGCGTAGTTTGTATAGTATTAACTTACACATTGGCCGATCGAGCCGAAAAATGAAGAATGCAGCAGTGGAAACTTCACACAAATGGGACCCTTAGGACTTGCCCACAGGCAGCCAATTGGGGTTTCACGACCTAGTCTTGGCCTCCTTGGATACCAGATCTGTCGACCGTTTTGAAGCATCGTAGGGCATTCTCTCCTTTTTCCTGACTGACTAGATGGTTGTAATTAAGCAAGAGTGAGTACAATCGTACTCAACAAGCCACCACACAGAATACAATAACAATATATGCAGCGCTGTGAAAGGAAGGCTTGAGGTTCTTTTAATTGCTAAAGCATCATTTTCAAGCACAATTAATAGAAAATCTCCTAAGACTTAGCAATTTTAACCAAAGCGGATTTTGTAAAGTGATTATGAGAATGCACTATTAATAATAGCGCAGGTTACATACACCTTTTACATTGCATGGCTACCTCCACCAATGCTAAGTTTTCATCACCACCAGAGTACGTCTCTCCAGGAAAAGTTAAAGTCAGAGTACCTCCCTCTGATGGATTTTTATCCCGCCCGAAAAGGTTTTTGAAATAGAACTAACTCGAGGAAGTTCCCATGTCCGCCCTTGACCGTGGGCATGGCTATTCGAATAGTTTAGACTCTGCAGAGTTTGTACATCTTTACCCACAAGAGATAATCAGCCCGACGGGCCTATGTGAGTCCTTAGTCACGTAGATCGAGAGATCATCACGAGGCCTTTATAATACATTCCCCCTTAACATCTCACCCCTATGGGGTTGCTTCCATAGGTTATGCAGGATGTCCCTTCATAGCAGTTGGCGTAGTCCAGACTCCACTCTTCGCAACGCCACTCTATCTAGAAAACCTTACTCTCTACTCGGTGTCCCATTTAGGCTAGACCTTCACTGTTGTCCTGCAAGTTCCCTTCTTTGCCCTACCTGTGAGATGACTTCGGGAGTCTAGTAAATTATTCAGCCAAGCCTACACTTTGATAGCTTGTGGTTCATACTATTTTACATGAAGAGGTCAGCACAGGATTAAGTTCTTAATTTGTCCAGGCGGAGCTGTAACATCCCAAAATTTGCTTTCTGTAAAAAAAATCTAATTTTTTTGAAATTAATTATTTTAAAGTATTTGAACTTTATTTGGATTTATCTGGATTTTATTTAAAAATTTAAAGCAAGAAAGCTTTAAAAATCCATCTCTCTCCATGATTTAATCCTAGCCATACAAAGTCACTTACCCCTTCATATTCATCCAAAAGCCTTGAGCTATTCACTTGCCACGCGTCGCAAATCCGACGGCCCGTACCCCTTCACTTCCCCTCTCTCTCACCGACACATGGACCCCACATGTCATATGTTTCTTCAACCTCTCCTTCTTCCTCCTCCCACTCTCTCTCTCCTCTACCATTAGAGTCGAAATAAAGTTTTGATTGCCGTCCGTTTCCTCCTCTTAACTCCCGATTAAAGCATGGAAACCGATGCCCTAATCACCCCCACTAATCCACTGGCCGTTTTCCCCTTTAATTCGCTCTCAAAACCGCCGGCCCCTTCCTCTCCTCTCTCTTTCTATAAATTCCCGAATGTCGGCTCTTCTTTCATCTTTTTGGCCTTCTTTCACCTTTTTGGCCTTCTTTCACCGCTGTCCTTCCCCTCCTTCCTTCCGCCCCGCCGTCCCGGCTTTTTTCGCCGCGTCGCCTTCTCGGCCATCTCGAGCCGCCACGCTGAAGAGCCGCTTCCTTTCTCCCTGGTGGCTGGTTTTCTTCCGCTTTAAGTGACACCGCCGCCGCTGAACACACTCTCTCTTTCCACGTGCGCCGCCACTTTTTCTCACCGACGTCGCCTTCTCCGGCCATCTTATTTTAAATTTAGAGCCGCCACCTTATGTCTTAAGAGCCGCTTCCCCGGTCTCCTTGTCTCAATAATGGTGGCTTGGTTTTCTTTTAACCTTGGATGGGAAATTATAATTCTTTAAACTAGTCTTTGTATTCAAATTTAGTGGCGATTAGTGTTGCCACGTTCTTTTAAATAAATTAATATGTTTTATTTTCCTTGCCGGTGAGTCACGGCCAAATCTTCATGTTTAGTTTTGGTACTGTGCATCAGAGCAAAGCAGCCAAAGACGGTTGAAAATCAAAAGTTCGTTTTTCATTTATTTCGTGTGACAAACTTCCAAATGCTCGTTCTCCCTCATTCGAACTCCGAATTTAGTGAAATAAATTTCTAAATTCATCTAAATTCATAACCTTTCTCCATATATATATTTTATATTTTTGTGATTTTATTTGCATTTATCGTTTCGCGCGTAGAACTCGACGTCGCCGAAAGGTTTGTCGAGACGCAGCAAGAGGGATCATTTAGCGCGCAAGAAGGCAAGTCTCCTTTGATCATCTTGTGCCTATATATATGTATATATATTGGATGTAGAAGCTACCCACTGACTATTCTTGATGAGATTCCTCACAAAATTCTATGTATGTGGAGAAAACTTAGGACAATGTGATAATTCTGGAACCTACATAAAAAACATCTCCGGTGAAGCTGCGAGTTCCTATAATAAACTTTTCATGTGAACATAAAAGAGAGGATCAAAGGTATTCGCAAGCATCAAAGTTGTTGATAAGAGCATGATACACAGTTTGATTGACAAGATCACTGACTTGGCCTTAGGTAACTTGATGTATGCACGGGGAACTTGTCAGAGTTGATATTGGGATCAGCGGGTTCTGCAAAATCTGTGGAATTGTTGGAATAGTAGTCGACATCAAATCCTCTACACTAGGGAAAGCTTCCCCACTTGGAACAATTTGACCATCACACTTCTTGGCAAAACAACATTGAAATCTCCTCGTCAATTCCTCCAACTTCTGAGTTAACTCAGCTTGTGCTTCCTTAGAAAGTTTTTCAATCTTTGAAAGAATCAGATTTTCTTTGGCGACATCGAAACTACCCACCAGCTTTCTAGGAGCCGATGAATCATCATTAGGTTTTGGTGGCACCTTGATCTTGATCAGATGATTTGGATCCCACTAGACGTGACAAGAGTGTGTTGCTGCCAGAAAATTCCTGATAGTAGCACCATATCCCTATGTAGAGTGCACTCTAGCAGCGTATGCGATGTGCCAGCTGATTTTTCAACAAATCGGCAAAGTCGATAATAGGTAAACCTGAATGAAAGCCGATCTAAGACAAAACATCAATGTGAAGCAATAACAAATAAGGACAAATCTCGAAATAGGGGATAGGTGTAACTCACGAATTGATCAACACATCAATGTGAAACAATATTGATCAACGATGAATTATGAAGGTAAGATTTTACTAGCTACGGCCTACTCCCAAGGTATAGGAAAAGTAGATGCAAATAAAGATAATAAAGGTTGGCGTGTGCATGTTTTTCATCTACCAGTCCAGGGTATTTATGTCTTAAAACAACCGACTCAATCTTGAATTGTGTTTCAAATCTCTCTCTTCGTGTCAGCTCAACCTTTCCGTGGATAGAATCCTTATCCGCTTTCAAATCTTCTTGTTTCCAATCTTCTGTTAATGATTTCCTTCTTTACATTTACCCTTCCTTAGTCGGTACCTTCTGGAGGCTTCTTAGCATGGCTGATATTTAATTATGATTTCTAGCAAACATTGATTTTTCTTTATAATTATATCAAATACCAAAAATACTTTTATCAACTATTTTGCTAGTCAAAATCTCATAGTGATAGCTTTTTCAGCCCTACTCCACCTTGTCTCCTAAGAGAAATGTTTCCAGTGCCGCAAAAGAGTGATGAGTTTGTTGAGTCTGAAAACAAAAAGAGTTATGAGTTTGAATAATACATCTATTGGGTAAGAGAGCGTTTTCTTTTCTAATGCCAGTTAACGGCGAATACACCACAGTTCAATCCGAACCAGCTCAACCCTGTTTTTTCTTATTATTGCTCACGACGCCCAACCAGTTCCACCCAAAATCAGAGAGAGAATCTAGAGTTGCCTCCCATTTGAACTAAAGGATGACAGAAGTTTTACAATTTGACAACATGAATGCCCCGAAAAGGTCGCTGACACACGCGGCGTGGTCGGCGCCGAACCCCTTCGATTCATCGACCGGTACCAGTTTTTTTCCTACTTTATTTGTTCAATTGCAAGAAAAGTGTTAGTTAGCTAACCTGCTAACCTTATCGCACACCCACTCAATTTGTACACCAACAGGTGTCAAAAGCAGCTCGGCTGTTCCACGGCTTTGCGACATGCTAAAAATCGGCATCAGGAAAATGACACCTGCGAACTGACTCAAAGCAACTTTCAATTATACTTTCTAACTCGGTTGTCTTCAAAATTGAAAAGAGGTGTAGATTGAAATGCCATCGCAAGGATGGTACCTGGGGCCAGGGTGCCGCTGATACGTTCAATGATATTTTCTAACTTCGTTATCGTCAAAATTATTTTTTTAATAAGAAATTCTCTCCCAAAAAAGGCCAGGCTCTAGATCTCTACTCATAAGTTGGTGATCGTCGGTGTGTTCTATTAGGATACTTGGACCTGAGTCCGCAAGTCTGGCCTATGTTAGACACCATCCACTTAGTCTATAAATAGGGGTTCACAATCATTGTAAAGTTGTACGTGAACAGAGAAAGATATAAAGAAATGAGTTCCCCTATTATCTCTCTGTATTTAATTTATTGTTTGTAATATTATGTGTTTGATTGTAACATCCTGATTTTTTGAGATTTTTAAAACCTGGAATTTAAAAATAAATTTCTGGAATTTTCTGAAATTAATTCAAGCTTCAAATAAATTTTCAGAATTTTAATTGATTTAATATAATTAAAATAAACATTAACATAAGTGGAAAATATTCTACTTGAGTTCTCCTGGTCTCAAGGAATTTTCTGGTATTTTTTGTGAATTTTTGGGATTTATTTGCTATTTTCTAGAGCTTTTCGAAGTTTATTTGGATTTCTAAATTAAAGAAATTCGGGGAAAATCTTTTTCTAAAATCCCCGCCGCACCCCGCCGTCCGATCCTCTCTCTCTCCCCACGCGTCGCCCATCCCCCGTCCTCTCCCCCGCCGCCTCCCTCGGCCCGGCCCGCTCTCGCCACGCCTCTCTCCTGGCCGCCCGATGCGCCACGTGCCCCGCATCCCGCCCTCGCGTCGCGCCCGCACCGTGTTGCCCTAGCGCCGCCGCCGCGCAGCCGCCCGATCCGCGCCACGGACGCGCGCGCGATCCACGCATGCCACGCGGCGCACCAGCTCGCGCCGCGCCCACGCCCGCCGACCGCGCCTCGCCCCTTCCTTAGCCGTCCGATCTTCGCGCCGCCCCTTCCCCAGCCGTCGGATCCTCCCGACTGCGCGTAACCCTAACTCTAACCGTGCCGCTTGCCCTCGCCCGTCTGATCTTCCCTCCGCTGATCCAAGTCGTCCAAACCGAACCAGTGTCGTGCCCATCGCCGTATCCGATCGGGTTGCCTCGGTTCGCGTGATAAAACCCGCGCGGCCACCTTGGTTCGCATGCTCGCTCGTTCCCACCGCCGAACCCTAGCCTCTGCTCCCTACGCTCGCGCCGCCGTTCCCGGGCTGTTCCGCCATCGCCCGTGTCACCCGTCGCCACCGCCGCTGCCGCCGGAGACCCTCGCTTCCTCGCTGGTGAGCCCCTCCGCCGTCTCCCTTCGCCCGTCGCGCCGGACGTCTCCCGCGTCGCCCCCCTCGTCGCCCCGCTCCGCCCCTTGGTCCTCACGTCGGACCCGCGACGCGCCCGCGCGACGCTTCGCGCGGCGCGCCCCAAGCCACGCGTCGTCCATCGCCGCCGTCCCGCCTCCACGCCGCCGCATCCCCGCCACACATCCAGATCTGAGCTGAAGGCTCAGATCGCGCCGCGCGTCGTCACCCCAGCCGTCCAATCCCGCGCCGCCGTCACACCCGAGCCGGAGCCACGTTAGCCCTAGCCAACGTGGCAAGCCACGTCAACCCTACCACCACGTGTCAAGCCACGTCAGCAGCCACGTCAGTAGTGACACGTGGCGGCATCAGCGCTCGCCACGTCAGCCCTACCCCGCCGGCCGCGCGTGCACTGTTGCGTGGACCGAGTCCACCATGGGGTTGGTCTACCATGCGCCCGGTCCACAGCACAGTGTCTTTTCTAATTTTCCTGATTTAAGTTTAGAGTTTATTTTTTGAGAGCCCGTTCTTCTCCGTCCTAGCTCCGATTGACCCCGTTCTTTTTTCTAAATTCATCTAAAATCGAACTCTAACTTTTGGTTCTAGTTTCATGATTTTTGGAGTTCATTTGCTTGTCATTTTATGTCTTTTCTTTGTTTCGGTCGTTTTCTCTCTCGTTAGATTCCGATTCCGGAGGAGCAGGATCTACGCCCGAAGACCAGGAGTACCTCGCTGAGCATAACCAAGGCAAGTCGTGTTCTTTGATCATGTTGAACCCAGTTTGCAATCTATTATTTAATTATTTTATTTTTAATTACATTGCATCGTTATTTTTATAAACCTTTGTATTGGTAGTTATTGTCTGATTGAATTCATCCCTCATTGATAACTTTGAACACCATGATACCTTTGTCACCATAGGTTGGGAAACATACTAGTGATGTTATGATATTTGTCACACAGGTTGGTACGATAGAATGCTTAGCTTTACTTATAGTTACAATTGGGTTTATCATCACACGTGAATAATTAATTTGACTTAATGAGATATTGAACCGTGGTTGGAGCCACAGCAAATCGTGGTTGGTGCCACAGTATTAAAATTTGTGCCATGACGTTGGTGCGTCATCGGTGGTGGTTATACAAATTGGTTTTCACTCGGGCAAGTGATCGTGCAGTAAAGGGGGAAGTGTTGGAGCACTTCGAGGGATGTGGTAGTCTCGCCCGGGTAGAATTAAGGACTTAACTTTGTGCGCCATTGATCTGAGTCTTACCATGCAAACCACATGTCTGGTATGGGACGGACCTAGCTGACTAATTTGGGATGTTTCAACTTTAATCTTGCCATTGAGATGAACATGGTTGCTGATTTCCACGTGGCGTAAGGGGGGTGTGATGCGAAACCCTAGCGGGCGGATTGAGTTGGAATTGAATTTTGTAAAGGCCTTGTTGTGATTATCTTAGGCCGAAGCTAATCACATCGTGTGGGTACAGTTGTGCAACCTCTGCAAAGTGTAAAACTATTCGAATAGCCGCATCCTCGGTCATAGACAATGCTCGATGATTTCACACGAGGGGTAGTTATTTCTGAAAACTTGTATATTGTTATTGGACAGTGGATGGTTAATCCACTGTTGGTTTAGCTTATGAATGGGAGGTCCATAAGTGGTTGGTTTAGCTTATGGATGGGAAGTCCATAAACGGTTGGTTTAGCTTGTGGATGGAAGGTCTGCAAGTGGTTATGTCAATTCCTTTGATTACTATTTACTATTGTTTTACTTAAAGTTCGTTTTCAATCTATTTACTGTATTTACCTTTAAATGTCATTTTATGCAAATTAACCTTTCAGCCATCCTTTGGTAAGCCTTGCATACTATATTGCATTCATTTGTTACAAACGACTTGCTGAGTACCAATGTGCTCACGGCTTTATGCCCAATGTTGCTCAATTGAGGAAGAGGAGTATCACCAGCAGGAGGTTCCAGAAGGAGAGTACTTCGACGATTTCGTGGATTAGGCTTCGTTCTCCACTCGATAGCCTGTGGGCTTGTCGATTGGCCGCTACGCTTTATTTTAGATTTCCGCTGCTAGTTTTTGTTAAGCTCTTCGGGCTAATCTATTGTAAGCTTGACCATAAGGTCGTACTTTTTGATATTTATCGATATTTGAGCTTTTCCTTTATTTTATCGTGTATATGGTTGTGATTTCATCTATGTTTGACTGTGTGCACTAGCGTGATCCTGGGACTAGTGCAGTATACACAGGGGGTTCGGATTTACATATTCGGGTCTCGACATTGATCCATCTCTTTTACATAGAAAGAATCGATCGGACTGGACTTGCCAACGATTGTTCCTCAACACGCTATCAACACGAATCGCTCCATGGATCAAAAGGTAATCATCAAAGCACGAGACTTGTAGATTGAATTGCTATCTAAATTGCGATTATTCCGTACAATCTTGCATTCTAGATTGATTTGTTTTCACGGTGCAAATTTCTTCTAATCTCTGCGAGCTGATTTGGAGTCACCGGCATAATGCCGATCGGATGATTGGATAAAGAGGAATTGTTAATTGCATTGTGCAGAAAAAGAAAAAGAAAAAAAAGGAAAAGCCCCATGGCACCCGCACTCGGCATGGCACGACCGCCGCCAGCCCCGCATGGTGCCGCTCACACGCGGCATGACATGGCCGCCGTCGCCCGTAGTGCTCCAACCACCACCACACGCCGTGCACGCCGTGCACCATCGTCTCATGCATGCACTGTTGGACCGCCATGCGTTGTGCCGCCCAGATGCGCCGCCGAGTGTCACACAACCCATATGTGCTGCAGAGCCGCTGACCATCCTTCGCACAGTTGCTGCCGTGTGAGCCATCGTCGCACAGCTGGCATCCGCGCAAGCCGCCCTGCACGGCCACCTACCGCGTCGCTCGAGCACTCCGGCTCTGCCCTGCTAGCCGCCCGCGCATGGCCGCCGCCACCCAACGTGAGCGCCGCCACCAGCCCTCGACTGCTATGATGCCACCTCTCCTCGCACAGGCCGCCGTCGCCATCACGCTGTGCCATTGCTGGCCGCACTAGCGTTGCCGCACACCTCCGTGCATGAGTCGTCGCCTCCGCATGGCCGGGCTCCGCGCGCATGAGCCGTCCACCCGCTGAATGTAAGGAAAGATCATCTTGAGAGGATTGGAATAAAGCAATAGAAACTAAATTATTATCTCTGAATAAAAGAGATGTGTTTAGGCTTATAAGCCGCACATCTCCCCATGTGCACTCCATAGGGTATAAGTAGGTATTTGTTTAAAAGAGAAATGAGAAAAATGAAGTCGTATGATATAAAGTAAGGCTTATTGCACAAGATTTCTTTAAACATCCAGGAGTTCATTACGAAGAAACATATTCCCCAGTAATGGGTGCCATTACCTTTAGATATTTAATCTCGATGGTAGTAAATCTGAATTTAGAAATGAAATTGATGGATATAGTAATGGCATACCTTTATAAAAACTTGGATTCGGATATTTTTAAGAAGGTACCTGAAGGTATCTCTGTCCTAAACCAAGACAGAGCAAATAGAAATATTTACAGTGTAAAACTCAAAAAATCACTGTACAAACTCAAGCTATCAGGCATGATGTGGTATAATCACTTAAACGACTTTCTATGCAAGAAAGGCTATGTAAACAACAAGAATTGTCCCTGTGTATTTATACGACGATCCCAGAATGAGTTTTGTATAATCTCAGTGTATGTAGATAATTTGAATATCATCGGAACCCTAGAAGATATAAAGGAAGCAAGCTCTTACGTAGAATCAGAGTTCAAAAAAAAATATTTGGGTAAAACCAAATATTGCTTAGGCTTGCAGCTCGAGCATGTCGCGGAAGGAATATTAGTATATCAGCCGGCCTACACTCAGAAGGTGTTAGAAATGTTTGGTTTTGGAAAAATATACCCTTCAAAAATACCAATAGTTGAGAGATCTTTGCAGTAAGATAAGGATTCATACAGACCTAGAGAAGAAGGGGAAGAAGTCCTGGGGCCGAAATTCCTATACTTAAGTGCAATATGAGCACTTATGTATTTAGCAAATTACAATAGACTGGATATCGCATTTGCCATAAACCTATCAGTAAGGTATAGTGTAGAACCTACCAAAAGGTATTGATAGAGAATAAAGGACATCTTCCAATATCTCTAAGGAAGCAAAGACCTTGCACTGTTCTACAAAAACAACCAAGATCTGAATATGACTGGTTATGCAGATGTCGAGTACTTATCAGACCCGCATAACACTAGGTCACAAACAAGCTATGTATTTCTGTGTGGTGGAACCGTAATTTCATAAAAATTGTTGAAGTAAAGTCTTGTATTAACATCGATGAATCACTCAAAAATCATAATACTGTATGAAGCCACACGAGAATGTGATTGGCTTTGATGGATGATTCACCACATCCAACAATTATGTGGACTGAACATTGTGCAAGCTTTCATAATTATATATAAAGATAATGCAACTTGTGTTGCATAAGTACAAATGAATTACGTGAAAGGTCATCTCACAAAGCATATCAATCCCAAATTCTTCTATGCTCATGAATTGGAAAAGATGGATAAAATTAAGGTATTGCATACTAAGTCGTGTGAAAATCTTGTAGATTTATTCACTAAGTCACTTCCAGCATCAAATTCTGAAAGATGTATACGTGGAATTGGAATGATGAGACTTAGAGACTTGTTGAGCTCACTATTAAACTTAATCATGAAGATCAAGTACCCAGAGAATAAATTCTGTAGATTAAATGAAATTGGGCGGATTATACTTTTTTTCCTTGACGAGCTTTCCTAAAGTTTCTCGGCTAAGGTTTTTAATGAGGCAATTCGTGCAACACAACATAACATGTATCATGTACTCTTTCTCTAAACTTTTCTTACTGGTTTTTTTGGAGTTTTTATGAGGTATGAACGTATCGGATGAGTGCCCAAAAAAGATTGTTGGGAAACCTGAGTCTGGGCATACAAGCCTGGCCTATGGTAGACAATCTCTACTTAGTCTATAAATAGAGATCTCAATCATTGTAAAGTTTTATGTGAACAGAGAAAGGAATAAAGAAAAGAGTTTCCCTCTCATCTCTCTGTGTTTAATTTATTGTTTGTAATATTCTGTGTTTGATCCTTTTCTTTTGCATAAGCGGAATCAATCGGACTAAACTCGCCAGCGATAGTTCCTCAACAAGTTCTCCCCTTTGTTATCCCTTAGAAAAAATCTAAGCCGACTCATGGGCCTCCCTCGCTTCCTACTGAACCATCGCATGTGTCGTCTTTCTCCTCATCGAATCCCCGTCCTCACCGCCTCATACCGACGCCAAACCCTCTTCTCCCAACTGCTCCACCATCCTCCCCATGGTCCCCCTCTAATCTCCTATTACAACCGATCTCTTCCTCCCTCTGATATTCCCATCTCCTGCTCCTCTTTCTCGCACGTCATGGCTCCGACCCGACACCGCACACTCCACTCACCAATGCACCCACCTACCCTCCGTCGCATCCTCGCCGTGGCTCCTTCCTGTACTCACCGTCACGAACTCCCGCAACGCCGAGGCTCCCTCGCCATCACCGTCGCCCCTACCTGCCATGCCCTCCTTCCCTCTCTGTCACGTGCTGCCATGACCGCAACCACACCCTGCTTCCCTCTCCATCTGGCACCATCATGGCCACGCCTATCCACCGTAGTCAACACACACCCAATCATCTTGCCCTCACTGTGGTCATCAGACATTACTCTCTCTCTCTCACTCAGTCCTGGGCCGCCATGCCTAGATCTTTCACCTCCCAGCCAACCCCACTCTCTCCTCCCAAGGAGAACTAATCGCTTTCCCACCGCCTCCCTCCCCTTCCTCTAGGACAGTTTCGATTTTGGTGACTTCACCTTTGCCTCGCCCACGCCCCAACCTATGCCTCTGGCTTCGCAGCCTACCACCTTCGATGACGACTAGGGTGACTTCATGGCAAGCCCCTCGGATCCAACCTGGATGGATCATCACCCAAGTACCAACAAAAATTTTGCTGTAGGATGGCAGCGTAGATCAGTACAAGAATGCTGGCCTCATCGCCTCATTGGGCTCGCCAAAGCAATAGAGGTATCTTAGTACAATGTAATTTTCATGTCTTTTATTATTATTTTAGCTCCAATTTAGCACCTGTATGTGTACTTTTCGTGGTTTTATCTTATTTTTAGCCTTTCTCTATATATCTCATCGCAAGCCAATCTGTGGTCTGTTTCATGCTTCTCAATAACGAAACATGCTTTTGTTGTGTGTGTTTGATCCTTTAGCAAAGCAAACTGAATCATGATGTTTACTCCATAGGGAAAGCAGTGGATATGACACTTCATGATGGCTCCAGTTGACGAGCAGACCAGTGGTGGCGTGGTTCCTTCACCAACACTTGAGAAGGGAGAGGGTAGTTTTATGAAGGTTGACCAAAGCGTAAGGAGGTTTCATCAGTCTCGCCAATTGTTTATGTTGTTGATGCTATGTTCATTCCAAAATGTAGGGTGGCTTGTTCAACATGAAATATTATTTACTATGCTAGATTAGGGAATTGGCACCCAAAATAGAATTTTGTGATGTCATAGTTGCCAAGTGAGAGTTGGACATCCACATCTCAAGATGACAAGATCTATTTACAACACACAAGCTTTCAGGATCAGGTTGGTTTCAAGTTCAATTTATCACCATTACATTATAATTTGGTCATACAAAATTGTTAGAAAATCATTAGGATACTTGATTTTCGTTTTGGACCACTGACAACAGAATAAGAAACCTATTTATAAGATCCACAACTTGCTTATGCGAAGGCCGAAATTTATAGCAAAGTTTTGTAATCCGAATTCATAATATGTATATAATGACATTTGTTTTTCTGATTTACATTGCCAACATGTATATAATGAAATTTTTTCACAATGTGCCTCTTCATACAAGATGATTGTGCAACAAACCAGAAAGTTCAGCTTGTGGAGTCGCACAGGACCTGCATATATTCAGGATGAAACAGACGCCTGATTGATGATGTCATTGTCTGACCTCCTTTTAGCCCTCACTTTTCTCTATTTGTGTGTGTTTGTAGTAGTGTGTTATATTCTGTTTCGAAATAGTAGTATTTGTTCAATATAATGGAATTTTGTTGCATATTCTATGGGCATACTTTAATGGAATTTTGTTACATATTCTATGGACATACTTCTATGTTAATGCAGCCATACTCGACCTCTTCAAAGAAAGTGATCTGGTTGATGCTGTTCACATTACATAAATTTCTACACAAAGCGTACAAAGCTCCTCTGATCTATTCTCTAATAATGAAATGGCGAGTATTCATGATCTTTTAGATAACAGTGGATGCTAGATTTTTTTTCTTTCTACATACACTAATGATCAGTGATAAGAACTCTTCATTTGAAACAGGTGAAAACCAGTCAATCAAATCAACAAAGTGATAGCATTTTGATTGATTTCTACCATAGGCTGAGAGAAGAACCCTTGACAATAATATCTTGGCACGTGAAGGATCTTAAGGTCAATCATTACCATTCAACACAATGTTATTGGCTATTTTTTTGCTTGCTTCATATTGCAATAATCAATAACATGAATTCAGGAGGCCCAAAAGGGTGATGTGCTCTCTGATGAAAACAACAAAGTGACAGTAATTGGAAAGAAGGTTCAGATGTCTTGATTATGTTTCGGTATACATCAGCCTCATTTTTTGAATTTATTTAAGGTTACGTTCACTCCTTGTGTATCTTGTTATGTTCATGTACATTAGCTGCACCATGAGTCGCACTGAATTTATTTGTTGCTATTAGGGATGGCAATCGGGCACGGTGGGCACAGGTAGTGCTCGTCCATACCCATACTCGCAACCCCGATTTACGCCCATGGGTATGCCCACGAAGGACGATGGGTGAAGAACCTCGCTCATACCCAGCGCCCGCGAGTACCCGTCGCCCATGGGCATACCCGTTTACCCGCGAACTGAGAGTTACCATATGAGAGTTGAACTAATGATAGATACGTATAAGCAGCAGCTGTTGTTAGGAAATATAATAGCTATCTTTTGTGGTTCTATTTAAATTCAATATTAAACTAGTAGATTTCCTTACTAGGGTCCTTTCCAAACTTATTATGAAAATTAATTATTCCCTAGATCAGGAACTAAAGAGTCTAGTATTGGTTCTAAGTAACAGCAGTAGAGAAGAGAATTGCATAATTGAAGAAGATCGCCCCTTAATTGAAATATTAAAAATACGCACGTACAAGTAATCATGCACTAGGTAATTGCAAACAAGGAGTGCTTCTAATGAGAAATTATAGAATTACATTCTGTAAGAATTGTCCTGATTATCTCAAAGACACGCGTCTTCTCATGGATAAACGGGCGAGACGAGTATGGGCGGAGCTTACCCATACTCGTGTCCGTTTACCCGACGGGCAAAGTATTTTCCCCATTTTCATACCCGTGGGTAAAGAAAACATCTTATACCCGACTCTATTAAGGTATTTACCCGTGGGCACACAGGTAAACAGGCATAATTGCCATCCCTAGTTGCTATGCAACGTCAAATTTGTTGTTAGGATCATTGACACTAGAACTTGACAATATTATTGATGGTACAAAATTGAATTAAACATAGACCTTGACTCCTATTTTCCAAAACTCTCCAGGAGATTTATGGGAAACTACAAGATTCTTCACTTCCCAAAGACTTCTGCATAGAGGAACACCCTTCAATGGATGTATGTATCAATGAACTGGTTAACAGTACAAATTTTTCATGGCTTTGTTCTATTGTTTGGAAGCTTGCATGATGCCATGCTTTTAAAGGTATTTTGAGTTGGTACTAAATTATGTATTTTTCATGAATAATAGGAATTTTGCAAGTTACCTCGCAATAAATTGGCAAGAAAATTGTGATATACGATTTATGCCGCATCTTCCAATTTATGACCATGTCTTATATTTATGTACCATCCTTTTTTAGAATTCCGTTGCAACGTATGGGTACTCTACTAGTTGCAAATATATAGGGTAGTTTACACGTGTACATTCACAAAAAGACCCTAACAGATTACATATCAGCAAGGTGTTGTTTTTATCTAAATACCTAAGAACCCAACTATTAATCTATGGGCCTCTTCTTTTCAGCTTCTGAAAGCTACTTTTTAGCTTTTCTACAGTAACTAACTTTCAAACGGAGTGTCTTTTTAAGACGGAGTCTACAAATTCATTATAGTATACACTGTAGTGACTTTATTTATATCAGCTATAACTGCACATGAGTTTTTGTTATTTCACACCCTCTCTCATGAACAGCCCAAAAACCATAAATCGTAGCTAAAAACTATGAGCCAAAACAAAAAAAGATCCTATGATAGACATAAACGAGAGAAGAGGAATGCATGCCCACAAGCCGCTAATGGTTATGTGTGGTATTTAGTGGCAGAGCATTTTTGGGGCCATACTGGGTCGTGGCCGCCCAGTGGTTGTGTGGCATTCAGAATTTGGGCCATATACATATTTGGCTAGGCCCAAGGTCTAGCCATGACCCATGAACCCATAGTTACTTCCAGTTTCTACAGCTAGCGTTGAACGTGCATTTTCATGTTTGAAGCCAAAAGGCTAGAAGTCAGAAGCCAAAAGCCATTTTAAACAGGCCTAAAACTTTCATAGTCGTTGATGCTAGCAGGGGCCAACTCCATTTGTCCTCTTCTCCAATGTGTAACTTTTCTTGCTTGCCACTGTTATCTCAATGATTTGGCCTATTAGCTAGGAAGAAAGTGACATTAGCTATGCCCTAGAGGACACAACATTGTTGTTTTATGATAAACTTATAGACAGTAGTTAAATGTTGTGGCACAGCATCATCCCTATAACAAAATGGGGAACTCTGGATTCCCCCCTATGCCACTTGGTGTTTTTACAAAAAGTCCTCTGGATTTATGAATTTACGTATAGGCTCTCGGTTCTTTCAAAAAAAACCCTCGCCACCTTATTTTCTTTGCGAAATAGCCTCCGCTCCTTCAAAATTATGTATGGATCCTCAGTTTTTTTGTTGAAGCCCCTCCTTTTGTTGATAACACCCCGTGGTATCCTTGTAATTACACACAGGTCCTTTTCTACATATAGGCCCTTGTTTCTTTCAAAAAGACCCCTGCCACCTCAGTTTTCTTGCGAAAAACCCTCCACTCATCTGAAATTATGTACGGATCCTTGGTTTTTTCTTGGAGGCCCCTCCTTTTGCTGGATAACACCCCGCAGTTTTCTTGAAATTATGCACGAGTCCTTTTTATGCAAAAAAAACCCTTCACTTTCTCTGAAAATACCCACGGGTCCTCGCTTTTTTTTTAGAAAAAACCCTTCTTATGAATTTTTGTCTTTTTTACTTTGGTCCACACGGTGGCTAGCACGGCGTGGCGTCATGCTTATGCTGCTGGTTTTATAGTACACGCAATCCATACTTAGAAAGTAGAGTAGTCATACATCACTTTTGACTTTCCTAACCCAATCAGATGCACCCCTACCACCTCTGAGTCTCTCACGCTCTCACTTGTTTAGAGAGATGATAATGACATGCTAAAACTAAAATCTTGAGTACATCAATAAAAACCAATAGAACTAAAAACAACTTATGATGCGCCAACAATGGACAACACATCACCATGTGCCCGATAAATCAAAATCAAACCTCCAAATTAGCTACTCATGCAAATCTTGCTAGACTTTAGCAATTGATTATTTGGATGGATTCTGGATGTGTATTTTATTCCAAATAGTTTTACATAAACTTTTTTCTCATCTCAAACATTAAATTTTTATCCTTGGTGAATAGACATAATTTTTTTGTCCTTATGTAGAGAGGTTTTGTTGTTTTGTGTTGTTGTATTGGATTTTTTTATGGATACTAGTCATGTGCCCGTGCGTTGCAACAAAAACCCAAACCATAAAAGCAACTCAAATAAATCATTTTGAAGCCCTTTTGATCACATATGAAGAAAAGAAACATGACTAAATAAGATTGACTTGGAGTTATTTACAACTTGATAAAAATTCATGAAACATTCTATCACCAAAGGTAATTCAAACATTGCATAACAAAATGATATGTAGTAAAGAATAAACAAATGCAATCCTTTATGATGACCACATGTGACTTTCAAAGCCTGCTCCCGTATAGAAACCTTGTGTACATGTGTTACAAAAGGAATTGCAATGTATAGTAGAATCAAGCAAATGCAATAAAACCATACAATTAAGAGCAAAATTCGAATGGCGACATGACATATGTATAGACTATAATAAAACTAAAAATATGATAACAAGTTCAATTAAGAAAGAAAATAACATGGATGATTACATGAACAATGGGAAATGGGCACACAAACTATGTACGCATGAGTGTAATATGGAAAAAATGCTAATAAACAAGTCTATGTGCGTATCTTTTTTTACAGTATTAAGTCTATGTATCTATCCAACATTTCTTGAAGTCTAGCTCTTTCGAGTCAATCGGTTGTTTTGCACCACTTCTATATCTTCCATGTTGAGCCCCTACATAAGTAGATACAACACTGTTAGATATTACAAAAATAAATGCTCCAAGTCCAATGTAAACAAAAGAACTGTATGATAGCTATACCACTAATATGGCAATCAAACTAATATAAAAGACTGACAGGTATATTACCCCCAAAATAGTTAGATTTGGTGCAATGATAGGAATTTCAGAGGACATGGACTCTAGTAACAAGGGAGGGAAACTAGGTTCCTATCTTAAAGATTAGTAGAGAACAATATCAACAAACATTAACAGGTTCGTGATATCATAAGTCATGTAGAAATGCTTTACAGAACCATATGGAAATCCCATATGAGAGGTGAGTTCCTGTACAACAGAAAATTAAGATGGTCAGTAGAGCAAAAGAGGATCAGGGATAACCAGTAGTCTCTCACATGTGAAAAGCATTCACTGCCTAACACAAAATGTAGCACATATAACATGCCCTAGCATGAGCAACACGTGGGTTGATGAATTGATCACCAGAAAGACATAATCTGGAGGTTGTGTATGTAGTTGTTTTGTTTTGTTCCAAAATTCGACTTTATGTAAATCCCATGGATTATTTTGGTCAACAAGTTGCAAACGTTGTGGAGCTTGTTAGCCCACTTTAAAAATCTTTTCACTTCGTGGTGTAACCAGGAACTCTGTAATAGTTCCATGGTTTCTTTAAATCAAATCAATGAGGGGGAAACCCCCTTCTTGATTTTTAAAAGCATGCCCTAGTAGTAATCATTTAGCCTATACAGTCTAGTAAGTAGCAATGCTATAGGACCTATAATTTTGAATGCCGGTAAATAGAAACTATTATTTTCTAAATATATATATGTAGAAATCTCAGATATCGTGTCCCAAATCAGAGCAATGCAAAGGATAGCAAGGCGTTTCTACTGAGATTCACGATAAAACCTGATGAATGGTTATTACCTGGAAAGTAAAGTTATAGATGCCAATATATTCATTTGCAGGACCTTATGTAGCTTGAACAAATAACAAACTACACAAATAATGTATTGGCACTCAAGATTGGACTGCGTCTATTTCAATCTCCTAATATAATCATGAAAATTCTATGTAGACAAACCATCCCGAGAAAAGTCTTGATCACCAGATTTGCTAAAGAAATCTCCAGTTTGAATAAGTAAAAAAAAAATCCTAATGAGATTATGTTGCCAAAGAGTAGAGGATTTACCTTTGCTAGCAAGTAACAACATTGTCCTTCTCTAGAATAGCCTAGAGTAGACATATCCAGGCATTAAACCTCCTGGAGTTGAAATGCACACATGCATCAAACGTCTGAAATATCTATACAAGTTTTACAATAATCCATGGAGTGTGATTTGAGTACTAAGCAAGTCATCCTCCTACTGGAAGAAAGGTGAAGAAAATCAGAAACAATTCAACCTGCAAGTAGAAATCAAAGATACGCACCTTGGATTACTGTAATAAAATTAGAGGGCAAGTGAAAGTAATAAAATTCAAGCAATGAAACATTTCATTAAGCAACTGGCAAGCATGAGAGAAGGTGATGTACCCAATGATTAACAGGAAGCTTTGGCATAGAGTAGACGACCATGGCGGCAAGAGCATGGAGTAGACGACCATGACTAATTAGCAGCATGAACAAATGCTTGTGAATAAATTTTAAATCAATCAAATTGCTTCATGAACAGATGCTAGTGAACAAATTCTAATTGAAGAAGGATTGAATCAAACAAATCAATGCGGAATTCAACCAATTTAAGAAGAATTAATGTAGAATGCTAACATATTGGAACATAGTAGGATTTGAAAGCCACAGGTGGGCGGTTAATCTAAAATCTTAAGATGATTACCATGAAAGCAGTGACACACCACTTGTTTGGACTTGGTGGGCTAATTAAACCATGACATATAACTTCGATACTATGTTTGGCATATAAATGATTCAACAGTTCATTTCCCTTTCTTTTAATTCATTTCTCCTCTATCTCTTTTCTTCCGTAGTGGAAATGCACATGCCTAGTGAAGATATATCTATTTAGAAACATCATCACTCTGACTATGACTCCTTCAGCAAGTAGCTGGATGGAGTGCTAAAAGGTGTTGTTCTCAAAACAGTGCATGATTGTCAATCATCATAAAAAATCATTTGCCAATTGAACTGTTCAGATATGTGAATTCAGCACAAGATCAAGCATAAGCGTCAGTGAAGTTGTACATATTGCCAAGAGCAAGAGTCAACCTCAGGACATAACCATATTTCACATCAAGGTCAGTGACAGATTCTTCTAGAGACTGCAATATCTTTAGAGGTGCAATGATGTAATCAATCCTACATTTAAGAAACATTAGTTGCCCACATGTTAACACCCATGCAAAATCTTTTCTTGAAAAAACACTACAAAATATCATCATTGCCTGGTTAAGAACTTAAGATGGATATAAAGTTACATGCTAATTTAGTTACAGCAATGAGAACATATGACATATCAAATGCAAATCCCTGACGTGTGCCATGCTAACCCTTTTGATATGGACATCATATCAATTTAACAAATTCTCCAAAATGTTGTGGAGGTCCTCCTCAATTCCATCCTATAAAATTTCAAATCTAAATTCAATCAGTCTAAGAGAAAAATGTGAAATTTGCTGTGAATAGTAATGTTTTGATTCCCTTTTTGTTCACCCTTTATTTGTGACTTGTCAGATGCTTCACTTCTTTCTGTTAGCATCAATTGAGTTTGAACATGAAATTTTATATGATGGTAGAACATATTTAGCACTACCCCACATTTGTTCTAAGATTTCTTCAATTAATTTATTTCCCCAATCAAAATGGTTAGCACAACCTAGTTAGGGCTTAGGGGTTTGAAATATATATGCCCCCTACACCAATACAGTTTAGAAAGCATAAATTTTGAACAACGGTTGGAATATCATTTGCCAATTGGACTGTTCAGATATGTGAATTCAGCACAAGATCAAGCATAAGCGGACGGACCTCCTCTTCAGTGAAATTGTGCATCTTGCCAAGAGCAGGAGTCAACCTCGGGATATAACCATATTCACATCAGGATCAGTGCTAGATTCTTGCAGAGACTGCAATATCTTTAGAGAGGTGCAATGATGTAAGCAATCCTACATTTACAAAACATTAGTTCCCTACATGTTAACACCCACGATTATCAATTTGGATATACATTTACAAAAAAGTATAAAAGATTTACCCCAAAAGGATAAATACATATTGTCTACTATCGTCGTCGCCCGCCTCCACGTCCCTGTTAGAGGAGTCTGAGTACGAGGGGGAAGGTGCGTGCTAGAGCCTGGAGTCCATGGGAGTCTGCAGCCTGATGAGGCATAAGGAGGAGGATGGGGAGGTCGAGAAGGGAGAGGCGAGGAGGCGAGAAGGAGCACCGCATCGGCCGACGCTGACATCGGGGGTGGGGGAGAGGGGACGGGAGCTGGGATTCCATCAGAAAGGGAACCACAGAGGACGTCGATGGAGGCGATCGAGGAAGAGATAGCGAGGGAGATGGGGTAGGGGATGGAGGTGGTCGTGTGAGGTGGGTGATGGTGGCGGCGGGCTGTAGGATTAGGGATTGGGCAAGTCGCGAGCAAGGAGAGGGAGAGAGAGGCTGCCTATGCGTTGGGGTGAGAACTCGACTGCGAGCAGCGATGCAATGGGAGATGGCACCCTCTGAGTGGCAACGCCATGGCAGGTGGCGGATTGTCATGGGTTTTGTAGGGAGGAGGCGAATAAGGGATAGGGTTTGGTTGGGTGGTGAGGGCTACAGGCGGATGCAGCGGGGGAGGGCGGCGTGGAAGCACGGGCTCGCGAGCGAAGAGGAGGGTGGCTTGGAAGTGCGTGCGGTAAGAGGCAGTGCCACGGGAGGCAGCGGAGAGGCCGTGGTTGGGCGAGATGCTGTAGAGGAAGAGGGGATTAAGGAGGACCGATAGTGCAAAAGCAAGTCAAGGAGGGAGAAGTGAGAAGTGTCAGTGGCAGCAGCTTGTGATCGGTGGAGGAGGCGATACGGCGGAGTGGTGTCAGTCACATAGGAGGTGGTGCGATGGCCCACGGGCTAGTGCCAACTCGAGACTGTGAGGGGCACAGGGTGGAGAACATAGCGGACGGGGCCACACGAATCATTTTTTCTAAGGAGGGGAGGGGAGGGAAAAGATAGAACATACGAACCACCAATAAGTTCTTTTAAGTAATAGAGATATTTGTCAATGTAGTGTGTCAAAATTCTTTGGTGCATAAATTCATATACAAGGAAGGTTAAATATCTGTTTTTGGCATAGATGGTTATATGAACTTGTGTTCTTATTTTGTCATCCATTATTTTTACTAAATCGATAAGCTTTCTATATTAAAGATCGAATCTCTATTCTCTTTTTTTGGAAAACGATTTAATTTGTTCTTGACAATGGAGTGTTATATAAACTTAGGGAGCTGTTAGCTAACACTATATTGTTGAAATGCATTACTTTTATGCAACCGAAACCTCATAGCGGTTTCATGAGATTTTAGTTTCATAAAAGTTTCATGAAGGTCTTAGATTTCAAATTTGGAGTTCTAAAGCAGGTTTCAACACATTTCATGAAAAATTTTAAAAAAAGTTTTAGGTTCTGAATTTGATGTTTCAAGTAAGTTTTTACATATTTCATGAAAGTTTTGTGTAAGTTTCAATACATTTCAAGTAGTTTCAAAAATAGTTTCAAGCAAGTTTTAACACGTTTCAAGAAGTTCCTGGTAAGTTTTAATAAGTTTTAGAAAGATTTCATAGGTTTAGCATAGTTTCACAAAAGGTTTCAAAATCCAAATAAGTTTCAAACATGTTTAGCAAAATTTGAGACCAAATTCAAATTTGCAACTTGCCTAGACCACACTAGCGACGATGAAGACGAGTAAGTTATGCATAGGTTGACGCGCCTATTCAAGGCTACCACAACTGCATCTGCTTCAGTGCTGCTACTGCCACGTCTACTTGGGCTCACAGTAACCAAATGCCTGCTCAAGCTCTGCTGTGCCCCTCTATCGTGTGTATGGCCACCCGCCCCACATGTCACCACCATAGGGCTCACCTCCACGCTCCCTTACCTGTGCTAGTTGTGTGCCTCGATGTTAGGTGCACTCGGGCAAGCCCATAGTCACTACCGTGGGTAGTGACTACACTCACCACTATGACCACTACATGCTAGCTTGCTTGTGCCGTTGCGACTCTAACCATGCTTGCAGCCACTCCCATCACCTATGACTACCATGCGTTGTCGCCCATGGCCCCAATATGGACCATGGAAGAAAGGTGAATTATCGGAACGATGGAAGCATCGAACAGATGAAAAAGCAACATCTAACCATGGAGACGTACAGTATACCATTTTCATGACTTTCTGTTAAACTTGTGTTCTTATTATTTTTTTACCAGGCTTGTTTTTTTCGACTACGACTTATAGTTTATGATTGCAGCTGATGGTTTTGCCTCTAGAGAGAGTACTTGTGTAAACGAACTGAATCCTAATAAGCCACTACGAAAAGACATCTTGATAACCTGCTTTGAAAAGGCGGTGGAGAAATCGACCCATTTATTTATTTGAGGGAAGCTATAAACCATCAGCCGAAAAGAACTAAAGCATCATTTATTATTTTCTCTCCATTTGTAAGTAGATAAATCCTGGACGTGGGTTTGTTTTTGGATGATAATGATTGCACCATGTTACCAATTACAACTCTCGCAGATAGTGGCAGCTAATTACGATTCCCCTCAACCATCCTCCCCCTTTTCCTTCTAGGCGTGAATTCAAATCGGATATTTTCTGACCGACTGAACCAGTTGAGAGCAAGTTCGGAGCGTGAAACCGGATATCCGGGATTCTTGTCAGATTTTGATGTAGGATTCGAATAGTTTTTGCCAGATATGGAAATGGATTTAGGACTGTGGTATCCGTCAGATTCAAAGCTATCCGGATAAATTCACATTGAATATTATGATATTTGGGCTAGCCCAAGAGAAATGATGAGAGGGGAAGAGAGGTGGGCTAGGGGAGGAAGGGGGCCAAGGAAGAGGAAGATGGGCTACTGCCCCAGGAGGGACAGGAGGGAGAGAAATGGGCTGAGAAAAATTTAGCCTACGGGAAAAAAGGAAAGAAATGATCTTTGACTTAAAGAAAGTATTAAGAATTCAAATAAGCTCCAAAAAACCAAACAAACTCCAAAAAATTCATAAAAAATTTGAATATTCCAAACCCAAATAAAATACTTTCAACCGGATATTAAAGTTTAAATTAATCAGATCAAATCATTTTGATTTAGGAAATTTCTAATTAATCTTTAATTAATTGTGAAAAATCTATAAAATTCTATAAAGCTATTTAGAAAATAATATTTTTAAAACCCCCAAAAAATAGGATCTTACAATATTCTTACAATAACTCTTTTGGAGCTAAACTCTAGCAGCCTATAAATGCTTGTTGACCTATAAATGTAGTTTCGTTTTGAATATCCTTTGTAATATGATGTCTTCCGGCTATATCTATGGATTAAATTTGCTTGTTGAACTGATAATACAGTTACATGTTTGACATCATCTATGGTTGATTAATCTTTATATGTGTGGTATATATGGTTTATATTTTTACATAATATTTAATTAAATATTCATGATCAAAGTTATTTATATTTAATGCCATATGTATTCGCTTTGTACTCATAACTGAGAATATATATTTGTATTTAATCGCACTATTTGTCTCGGACTTATGGAACAGGGTGCCATATCTATCCGTATCGGATCCGGTTGCCCTCGACCCTCCTCCCCTCCCCAGCTCCTCTCTACCACCTGCGCCGTCGGCCGAGCCCTTTCCTCGTCAGCGCCGCCGAGCGAGTCTCCCAGCCTCCTTCCACCGAAGCACGACGTCTCGAATTCTTCTCTCCTCCTCCTCTCCCCTACTGGATTGGCGTGGATTGGACGGGAGATCCATCCAGGCCGACTTCTGTTGGTAAGGAAGCCCTAGCGTAGCTTTCTTGGATTGTTCCGGGAGTTTTTGCTTTGATCTATTCTTTGCGGCGGGCAAGCAAATCCGACTCGTTCCTTCTCTCCATGCAGTTTGTCGCGGATTTGTCTGCAGCCTGGTGCTAATCTCCACGGTTCGATTCGGTTCTTCAAGACCTCAGCTTGTTTTCCAGAAATTTTGGGGGTTCATCTGAACCCCATGCCATGGAATCAGGTGATTAATGAATTATTCAATTTTTCCCTTAGTTTATTGAGATCCGTGTGAGAGTACATTGTTTCCAGGGAGAAGTTTTTGTGATAGCGATTGGATTGCTCTGGCGAACCAAGCTTTTTTTTTTAAAAAAAAAAGAATCCTTGAATGTTCTGGTGGTTTAGATTCTCTATAGTGGCAATAAAGTGTGATTTTCAAATCAACCAGCTGAGATTCTACCATGGTTTTCTGTGCAAGGGATGTGATGCGAATTGATTAATCAATTTGGTCATGGTGGTGAATTAAGCTAATTTCACCTGTTGTGATGAGTTCTGATGCCCACCTTGGTTTGGACTAGTTCTGTGGTTGAGTGAATGAATCAACAAAGCTTGTGGTTATTTATCCAAAGAATTCTGCTGTCCCGATGTTTTTATGAGTAGCTAAAATCTTCAGCTTTGATTGGGTTATACTAATTAACTAAGCTTATTATTCTATGCTAGCATCGATTGTGGTCTTTTGCTGTTTAAAACCACCCTAGTAACTTGATAGCTGGAGACTCTCTTAGCTAACTAGATGTGATTCTCTTGTAAGATTTTTTTGTTTAACTGGGCTATAGTATATTTATTCGGCAGTGATTGAATTGCAGTGATGGGCTGAACTTTTATTATTTAATCTAATATTTGCAATTTTAATTGCTGATTTTGGTGACTGCTGAATTATGCACCATCTATGATGAACATTCTATAGTGATGTTCTATTGTGATTAACATTGTAGCTGTGTTGGTCTAACACGGTTTTCATTGAGTGTGCTCTATCTAGTGTTTTTTTTTGTTTTCTCATTCTATAGCATCTGACAGTGATTGCTGGATTCTTTTATTATCTCTGTGCAGGCGATTCCAAATTTGATGCATCACAGTATGCTTTCTTTGGTAACAATGTCATGGAGGAGGTTGAGCTAGGTGGATTGGAAGATGATGATGGTGGTGATGCTGCTTTTGTTGGGCCTGGTGACGAAGAATACCCTCCAACATATGGAAGGGATATGTTAGAGGTAACATAGATGATACATCTCATTTATGTTTGATGTGACGACCATCATCCGTTTTCTGTTCTTTTTTCAAAAAAGAAAAGAAAGATCCACAGTGAATAAGTGCTATGTTGATGACATAATGTGCCAAATAAGTAATTTTGGATAGCATCAAGGTTCACTAAGGCACTAGGTGCTAGTCAGGCGGCGGACCGGCGCCTAGCGCCTAATCGCCACCTAGGCAGGCTAGGCGGGAGGCTGGTGCCTAGGCGGGCTAGGCAGCCGCCTTGGGGAACTATGGATAGCATTATAATGCTTCATTTTATATCGGAAGGGTAGCAAACCCCCTCTTGAATTCAGAACATGACATGGACGGGTGCTCTTCGAAACTATTTTGATCATTCTGTTCTAGCTCTCCTTTTCCATTTTGGTTCATGCCATCGGGAGCCTGGTAGAGGATGTAACCAGTTTTATTTTAGGGAAACACATATCACCAAATAGGCGAATACATTGTTATGTGAACTTAGAAAGCTGGCATTGTCTCTCTTGTGATTGATACGGTTAAAAGGCTGCTAGAGAATGCAATCAATTGTATTGTAGGGTAATTATCATGTCACCAAAAATGTCGCCTTGTAAACTGATGGAGTTGGTATTATCTCTTTTTCAATAAAATGCAATTAATTAACTCTGCGGAGTGCAGACCGCTATGGTTGAAACCCTGCCTACATAAGTTGGAAGAATTAAAATGTTTATGACGAATGTATGCTGGAGTAGTCCCATTTGTAAGCTAGTTTTAGCTTTGTGTTAACTTGAGGTAGGAAGCATTGCAAATTATTATCTGTGTACCGTGTCCTGCATACTCTTCTTCTAGTTTTCTTCACTTACCGTTGGAGACTAAACATGCATTCAGTAATGATTTAGAGATGATGTGCTGCTAACTAACTTGAAAAATGGCAAACTGTAGCATTGTTTATTTCTGTTACACAGGAAGATATCAACTACTCACATTGATCAAACTTTGCTTTTGCAGGATGAAGGTGTAGGTTCATTTACTGATGTTGATGATCTTCCTGGAGCATTCTCAAAGGTTTTCTGTCTTTGAAAAAAACTTTGTAGCTACATCCTGTACATGCATATAAAAATGTGCATTTGTTGGGATTTAATTTTAATGAATCATGATGCATTTAAATTCTTCGTTAAAGATTGTAGAATGTAGATTATAGTATTATAGTCATCACATGAGCTGCACATATTGGTTCTACCTTAATAAAGCTGCACATATTGGTTCTACCTTAATAACTATGTAGCTAATTTGCATGTTTCTCCTGTTGCATTTGCTCTTGTTTGACCGTTAAGCTGATTTATTGATTTCTCTTCACTTTCAGCTGACCAGAACTATTAATGAACCCAAGCAACAAGGAATAGTTGGTCAATGGGGATCAATTTCTAGGCGAAGTGAGTAATGCTCTGTTTTTCTCAATTTTCTTTTTAGAGTTCTTTTTCTTGTCGTTGATGTGGACCATATGGTTCTTCAATCTACATGCTTGGGTGTTCAATTTACTTTTCATCTTTTAAGGATATGCCTGGTGGTGCATATATTTGAGTATGCATGTTGTTAAATGGCAAGTTTGTGTTTCAACAAGGAATGTGTCTGGTAGTTCACAGAAAAAATAAGAATAAGTCATAATTCGTGAGACTGTTTAATATCACATCACATGCTTAACAGATATTCTCTGAATTCCTTGTGACTTCTGCAACAGCTACAGTTATTGTGAAATACTTCAAGTGGCTTTGTTATGTCTAGCTAATATAATGAATGTACAATAGAACTGTTTATCTTTCATTGCTAGAATGTAAGACTTTGAATTCACCAATGAAAAAAGAATAGTCTTGGTCACTTGTTATGTACTATATGCATTTAACTGTTTCTTATTTCCAAACATTTTATTCTAACATCTGCAATTTATAGGTTCCACGGCAGACTGGGTACAACAGCCTGAATCTTCATATTGGCCTGCACAGCCTGTGCTGGATGCCGAACAAGAACTGGATAACAAGAACTGGTGGTCTCAACCACCCCATTCAGCCTGCTTCGCTGATTCCAGACTGCACAGGACATCCTCATCCCTACAGCAAGATGCCCCGTACAATCCTAATGAACCTATTCTTGGACCAAAGCCATCTCCTTTGCACAGAACATCATCATACCCCCAACAAGAACCTCAATACAATCATACTGAAGAGATTCCTGTACCTAAATCGTCATTCATTTCGTGCCCTCCGTCTGGTGCAGTATCTCATTCTTCACCTGGTCAACCACATCACATGAACACACAATCTCCTCCCACAGCATTCCAAATGCATATGTCCTCACAAAATGAGATACCTTTTCCCCAGTTCCCTCATGGAGGTACGCCACCAGGTCCACTGTTTGGTAGGAACCTGGCTCATGTAGGTTCAACAGGCCTATCAACTAACAATGTGCAACAAAACCATGTTGTAAATAGTGGCCCAATTCGTGGGAATGGTACCAGGTTTACACCGGCTTTGATTCAGCACCAATTACAGCATCCAAATGGATTGATGCCACCACCCCATCAACAACATGGAATGTTCCCAATTCAACAGTCTCCACCACAGCTCTCACAGCTACATGCCCAGATGCTTGGTCCCCAGCACTCTCCTCCACAAAGCCTGCAGATGTTTGGTCCTCAGCATCCTCCATCACAAATGATGGGTAGATTTGATGCAAATTTCGTGATGCCTGACTTGAGTGATCCAAGAGCAAGAGCAATGTTGCACCATCGAAGGCAGGGTCTGCGCTATCCTCCCCAAGGTTTTGAGCTTGGCGATAAGAGGATGGATAGTGGGTGGCCACGGTTCAGATCCAAGTACATGTCCACTGAAGAAATTGAGAACATTGCAAGGATGCAACAAGCCGCCACACACATCAATGATCCATACATTGATGATTACTACCATCAAGCATGTTTGGCTAGAAAATCAGCAGGGGCACGACTGAAGCAGCACTTCTGTCCAACCTTGATCAGAGATCCATCTTCTCGTGCACGCAGTAAGGATGAGCCACATGCATATCTCCAGGTTGATGCTCTTGGGAGGCTCCCCTTTTCTTCCATCCGCAGGCCTCGTCCGCTTCTTGATGTTGAACAAGCCTTTGAACCAAGTGATAACATTCCGGAAAAATCTGTTTCAAAACCTCTTGACCAAGAACCTATGCTGGCCGCTAGGATCACAATTGAAGATGGCCTTTGCCTACTACTTGATGTAGATGATATTGATCGTTTGCTGCAATTTAGCCAGCAGCAAGATGGTGGTTTGCAACTGAGAAACAGAAGACAGGCTCTCCTCGAGCAGCTGGCAGAATCACTGCAATTAGTTGATCCACTTACACCTAATAAGAATGAACCCCTCTCACCAAATGATGATTTGGTGTTTCTTCGCATAGTCTCTCTACCGAAGGGGCGTAGACTACTTTCCCGTTACCTTGAACTTGTGAATTCAGGCAGTGAGCTGGCAAGGATTTCTTGCATGGCAGTCTTCCGGCATCTAAGATTTATATTTGGCAATTTGCCCTCTGATAGCAGCGCAGCTGAGACAACAGCCAAACTTACCAGTGCTGTATCCACCTGTGTTCTCCGGATGGAGTTGAGCGGAATCAGTGCCTGTCTTGCTGCTATTGTGTGTTCGTCATTGCAACCACCTCTTCGGCCCCTTGGATATGCTGCAGGTGATGGGGCTTCTGTCATCATAAAGTCTGTACTGGACAGAGCAACGGAGCTTCTCACTGATCAGCATGTGGCTTCTAACTACAGCATGCAGAACCGAGCTCTTTGGCAGGCATCATTTGATGCCTTCTTCGGGCTGCTTACAGAGTATTGCATGAGCAAATTTGATAGTGTGATTCATACTGTGCAAATGCAACCTGCTGCTGCAGCAGTGATTAGTAGGGAGATGCCAATAGAGCTTTTGCGTGCCAGCCTGCCTCATACAAATGAGCATCAACGAAAGCAGTTGCTCAGTTTTGCTCAGCGCACTGTGTCTGTCAACAGCTCTAGTGCTCATGGGCCTGGTAATGTACCCATGACATCAGAATCTGTCCCAAGCTGAGATGGCCTGAAGAAATAAGTTGAAGCATCAAGTTTGTGCTTCCTTTGGTAATCTGTATACTTGATATACAATGGTTCTTTGAGAGGTTGGATATGCCTTTGCCCCCAAGGAAAGGTTGGACTTGTGATTACTGTTTAGTAATATGAATCTCGAGAATCAAGATTGAGAGGGTTGAAGCATCAGTAAACAGCTGGTAATCCAAGGATTCAAATGTACTCACTCAAAAACATGTCTGTTTTGATTATGTTTGCAGCGATGCAGTTTGTCTTGGATGAATTACGCAGTCAGTGATGTTTTGCTTACTGGGCACCTGTGATGGTCTGAGTTTTGTTGCTCTCAGGAGGAAACCCCAGGCGATCTGTAATTGTGCATGCTGTCACTTGAAGACACTGTTTAATTGCTCTTCAAGGTGAATTGTCCGAGAACCATCAAGGCGGTATTTAAATCAGTAGTTGCCTTGTTTTTGCTGTAATTCTGTTAGCCTCATCACGAGATGTGGAAGTTGTCGTGGTCACCACACGTCCTTTCAATTTTACTTGGTGACATTTTAGTTCTCGGAGAACATTGCTGTTTCTTCTATGGAGTTTGTAAAATGGTCAGATGTTTGTAAAATTTAAACGTACATTTGGATAAAAACTCACTTTTGTTTTAGGGTTTAAGTTTTACTGTTGATTATTTATGCCCTTAATACTGAAAACCTTTGTTGGCCTGAAACTTGGGCGGTGGTACATGATAGTGCTATGCCATTATCTGTTAATCTCTCTTTCCAGGTTATGTTACTCTACGGTGTTTTTCCTGTTTCAGTGCAATGTATGTCTGAGAATTTTAGTTGGGCAGAGAGGTCGATGAAGGCGTGATTATCCATCAAATTACTCTACTGAGGGTGCCTGCCTTGTTCAGGAGTTGCTTATTTTGATGCACAGGCCCAATTAATTAAGCTAGGAGTCGTGAATCTTTCATTTGTAGCTTAAAAGAATACATGTTGGACATCTTTTCATGTGTAGCATTGTGATCAAACTGCTAAACAGCAAATGACATGCATCCATAGACACAACATCATATTCTACCTTGTCTACATAATCACTAACAAAGAATGGAACCCTCACCTTATGTGTACATAGTGCGGATTCATCCATTCCACATAGTGTGGTGTAGGATGCCCCTATATTGACAATGATAATATTTTCACCAGTTCTTTGCTAATAATATTGGTGAAGCTCCCACCATTAATAATAAGTTTGTAAACTTTTGTCTTCAATCTTGCACTCGGACTGAAACACACTCCATCGCTGTCCCACCCCCCTCAACAACGGTGTTATCAGAGCAATCCTTCTTAACCAGCAAATTAAAGTCCTCTTTTGGAGCTTGTTCTTCAACTTTACTAGAAGTAAATTCCACTTTTTTTTTTTGCTTCCGTAGCCTCATCTCATTTTCAACTTGCAAATGATCCTGCCTTTGACAATCCTCCAAAAATTGTTTCTTGGTATATGTATCAACAAACACCCGCCTTCCTTTCCACACAAAAGAAAAACAGCTGAAATTCCATGGATCAGAATTATCCCTCTGCACCTTTCGCCTTTCAAACCATGGCTTTCCAAGCAACAAAGAAAATATGGCCACATACATAGGAATAACATCACACAAAACCGAATCAGAATGTCCTCCCAAAGTAAATCATACATCAACTTGGTGCTTGAATGTGATATACTTTTCTTGCCACCAAATTAAGTAGATACGGAGGAAGCTTCAATCCATCGACGAAGTTCTGGCTTGCAACGTGATATGTGTGAATTGATGGATCATTGTGGCACACATGCTCGATCCCACTTGACACCGTGTATAGTACTGGAATAAGCTAAGACGACTCAATGGGTCTTTCTCACAATTCTCAAATCTCATAGCTCAAGTCGTGATGCTCCATCCTCCACAAACCATCCATTGCAAACAACTCAAGTGAAAAAATAGCAAAAATCATCAAAACAGTATTGTGATGAACCGGACTCTGATACCAAGATAATATAGTATAACTAGGTTAACTAGTCGATGCGCGTATTTGTCCCCTGTCCCCACTTTCACAGTACCGATCAGCTCTTCCAAACAACCAGGAAAGATATAAGTGCAGCTGTAACTTCTAGTGATTAACCAAAAAGTAGCAAACTTATTCTCTGGATGGAAACGAACAATAGATAGTGCTAGCAGATGCAGTAAAAACAATAGATGTCCTCCAATTGATCTTGAGCAGCAGTCGAGATAAGGATGTATATGTGTATATGCAGGTAATCAGCCAACTAGTTTTCTCGGATGAACAACTAGAGCAGCAGGAATAGCAGCAGTAATTAAACTAGTATATCAATTCAGCTGAACAAAAAGGCAACAGCAAACCTAATTCCTCAACAGCATTAGTTTTACTGGTCTACAGCTGCAATCACAAAGTAATAGATCAACTCCTCACGGCAAGAATAACAGAAGAACTCAACAATAAACTCAGTTGGGCAATTAGGGAAGAGATAACCCGAATTGAAGAGTAGCTGTAAGATTGATAATTGGCCATGACTTGAATAATCAGCAACAACTAGTCGACCTGGATTAAACCACGCCCTTGATTTCCTCCAACCCATGTACAAGAATGAACACGAACTGGCGGCTCGAATCCCTGGATTCTATGCATGACTCCAAGGTCACATGACCTGAAACTACACAGTAAGCAATGAAACCCTAGATTGATTTCATCAGCACTCAAGATACGACATGGTCACCAAGACCTAGCCTTTTTCTGGAGTATATTGCTCAACAAAATAAAACAACATAGTCTGAGTTACATGGGTGCGACCCTTCGCCCCTTTATAGGCACAACACACAAGCATATATGACTTGAAACCGACTAGAACTCGACTCAGTTTAGTTTACAACTCGATCTCAAAAGAAATATGAAGTATAATCAACTCAGATCAATATGGATCCAATGTAGATATAACTAGCTGCGTATGCGCGGCGACACGCCGCGCAAGCCAGCTTGGAAAGCTGACTGTGTAATAAAGGAAGCAAGCTAAAATGTTATTCGTTCGTTGTCCGTGAGCATGTTCGGTATGTTTAACCAACTGAGTGAGGTAATTTCTTAGTTTGTTATTGCTATCTATTTAGGTAGCTATAAATAATGTTGAGTGTATATGGATTAAGTAAATAATCTGTGGATAACAGTATATGAATAATATTGTTTGGAAATTTGCAAACAGGTGAAAGTATAAGGATAAGGTAACATAGTTATATGAATCCAATTGTATAATAGTAGGTTATATGCTGTGAGCATAATGGACTAAATAGACCTCTACACAAACTATTTATTACATGCTTTTTATGATGCTTAAATCTAAGGTCTTTATCAGAAGAAAAAGATGAATGAAGTCTCCATTAATTAATAGAGGGTAAAATATAATAGATTGCTATGTAGGTATGCTATGTTTTTGTTACATATAGCACAGCAGCTGCCATTCTGTACAACAAAATAGCTATGGTCGGTGTAGCCTGCAAAATAGCAGTAGTAAATTTTTTGGAAAAGCGGTGCAGCAAACCAATTATGTGTAAATTTAAGTAAGTAGTTGGTAAAGTAAAAAAAGAAAGTACAACAAAGTAACAAATTATAGATTTTAGTAGATATATGAAATATAAGACTAACTTTCTTGTAGAACCTTTTTAAAAATAGGATGGTTAATTTGTGAATAGAACTGTAATATCATCTAAATGTTCACAACGAAACATAATATGTACGAAGAATTCAAGAATAGCTGAGTTTCAATTATTTTCTCAGTGTAGTAACCATCAAAGCACTCATCAACGATTCGTACCAGAACTCTGAAATTCAAATTGAAGTGTCAAAATAGGGGGGAAAACGTACAATTGGAGAAAGATTACAATTTATACTATAAAACAATTACTAATCAGGTATATTTTTAAAGAGGGAAGGCTCATAACGCAAGCATACCAAAATACATTTTTTGCAGCAATGAACAGCAAAATTAGTTGGTTAGTTTAGTTTAGTTTGCACGGTGGCATTGGATACTAATAATTAATTCTTGCAATGCATAGTTATTGCACAAATGTACCGAATTCAATCACTCAATAAGGAATACACAGCATAAAGAGGAACAAAAAATAAATGCCTTCACTGGCTAGATTCTGAGCTGAAGGCATCAAATGGCTGAGCAGAGCGGTAAACGAATGATTTATCTTGCTTTTTGTCCACTCGTGCCACTAACAAGCAAGCAAAAGTCAAGAACATCAGTCTTAAGCACAACATACGTTAAATGGAAGTAATAAATATGACAATGAAAAACTTTGCTCAAGAACTATCTCCTGATCAACTTTAAGATAATATAAAGCGAAAAGATTGAGTTGTGGAAAACTGAGGACAAAAAGACCAAGGTTAAAAAAAAAGCACTTGTAGCCCATCCAAAGCACAAAAAAAGACATAAAAAGAACACAGCACGATCCACAGACAATAATCTAGAACTCATTTAAGGAAGTGAATGCGTAGGCTGATAGCATAAACGTTGACAACACAGAATAAGCGTGACTGGAGCAAAGCGCGACAAATTGAGATTCCAAAAAGTAAATATGGGAGTTCAAATGGGTTAGGTTACTAAATAACCTACAGCAAGATATTGAAATAGACCATTTGGTTCTGGGGGCTTCAAATAAATTCCTACAGTAATATATGAAGCCTAGAAAATGAAGCACCAGTATATAATGAGCAAGGAAGGGAAAATGTTATGGGAGTACAACATGTAAATGAATATATAATCAACAAAATACAAGAGGAAACAAAAGAACATAACTTGCCGTAAGAAGGGCGAGACTTGGGTCCCCATGATATCTTGAAGAATATTACTGCTTTGTAAGAAAGCAGAGTCTTGGGTCCCCACAATACATCACAAAGTGGTCTATTATGCATATTGCAAATGAGGTTGTTCAGCAAAAAATCTTATATGCATAAATAAATAACTTGCACATATACACCGTCAGTGTTTGCTAACACATGGAGCTAGGTTGACCTGCATGATCCACAACATGTTTAATAAGTGGAACGGTTAACTATAGTAAATCAAAGAGTGCTATGTTTTCATAACCAGGAATCAACGAACTAAATGCAAGAAGGGTGCTTGGATAACACAGAGGTTACATAAGCATGCTCAAGAACTGGACCAAAAACAATATCAATACTCAATATAATGCCACACTAAAGTTCTTTGGAATAAAGAATAACAGAACACAGTTCATAATATTTTTATGTTGCTAAGCATTGTATTTTGTAGACCTTCTATAGTTTGCGAAATATCTGAATATTGTACTGCCAATTTGTATTGTTTATTCATTTCAAGAAATGCCACAACCACTGGAAACGGGGATAAATGAAACGATGCTCGCTGCATCACTTGCAAAAGACTTGTCCTGTTGAGTTTAGTTACTGGACATTCATTTAAACTAAGGCCTTGTATAGAAGGGCTGAAACTTGTGTATAAGCCTATAACCATATAAGTTGTTGGAAAACAAACTGAAAATGAGGCTCAAGCTTATCTGGCACTGAGAGAACTGAGAGAACTGAGAGTAACTATAATCTGGCACTCAAAAGTCAAAATAACACGTCTGTTCCAGCAATACATATTAAATGCCTTCAAGTCCCAAACAGACATATTTTCCTTTGACAGTTTGTACTCCAGTAGAAGCACTTTTTACAGGACAAACAAATAACTATTATGATCTATGCCATGTTGTCAAATTAGATTATACACTTGTCTTATTGGAGGAAAATCGTCATCAATGGACAGTGTATCTAAAATGGAAAAAATGCATAACCTCAAGCATGTCGGTGTGTAGGATCCACAATTAATGTACACGTGAGCAATACCATGCTTCAGCATACAGACATGAAACATTCATTCCATTATACAGAAACATTCTGATAATATTAAGTTTTAAAAATCTACACATAACATACATTCCTAAAATGTAGTAAGAGAAACAGGATGCAAAGACTCTAACACAGTTAATCGAGCAATGGAGCGAAAGACAAGCTCAATATCATTGCCATCAAGGATCAGCTCATGCTTGACCTTCTCGAACGCAAAAATCGTCACACCCTCAAGCATATCAACTTTCCTCACCTATTCAAGGAAAGGAAGAGAATCTCAGTAAATTTTATACATGATTTCCAAACTACATATAGCACATACAGAGTGCCGTAAATGTAAAAACAGCCATAGTAACAATGATATCGCTAGCGATCCTATTCTCATTACAACGATGATCGGCATGAAGTGTTTTGAAATCTGGATGAACAAACTGTAATTTTCACAGCAACAGCACATGAGATCTTAAAACCCTCAAAAGAATCACTCATGAATTAACATACGACTCTGGTGCTCAAATTGTATTAGCTAAACGTGAAATCTTTACTGCTAAATAGTCAAACACTGGAAAAAAAAACCTTACCGTCAGCTAGTCCACAAGAATGCACCCTCATGTAACATAGAAACTATTTCATGTGGCGCCACCTTCCCTTCACCCATAGAGAAGAGACTCACAACGCTAATCCAATGCAGCAACACAATCAAAACAATTAGCTTGTGCAGTCAGAAATGCGCCCTCTATCAATCGACATGACCGCAGCATTAATATTTTCATTGTATTCCAGGTCGGGTAATAAAAGGATGACTAAACTGTACATGTTCAAGAAAAGCACAGGCCATAGATAATATCTGAGGATGTATGTGAATCCAAATATACATAACACCTGAGGGCAGCTGAACTAAGAAAAGGTTTGCATTCTATTCGGTGTTGAGCACTATTGGGCGATCTTAACAGTCTTGGAAAACAAACACAACACAGTGCCAGTATTTGCACATCCAATTTTCGGCTATCATTTTTGTCCATCACTTAACATATCACCGATAGGTCCATATTGTAAACAAAGCAATGAACCACGGGCTCCTTAATGTATGTTGTGAGTGGCGATAAGTTAATTGTACTATCCAAGATCCACCATGACAAATCGAGGCGGTATTACGCATAATACTATCGATTCAAAGAATAAAACAAAAAAGTAACCAGGATGGTAAATAGTTAATATAGCACAAATCACAAAGTAGTATTCCCTTAAAAAATAACAAACTAATATTTAGCATATCAAGACTAAAAAGAGTGCATGCATCAATGCATGTATACTTGACAGAACTCTCTTACAATAGACCAGTGTGAAAACCCAACAAAGTCAACAAGAAAGAACTTACGTACCTGTCCATAGCGAATTGGGAAAGATAAATTGGGGTTGGATCAATATCATTTGCAGCACTATACGGTGAACAAACCCGAACATCGTCAAGACCTAAGATTGCATCTGCATGCTCATGAATCGAACAATCAGAATGAATAAAGCAAAAGATGCTAGCGTATGCATAACACTGACCTTTTCATTTTACTGTTATAGTGACCCCATAGTAGTTCTGCGTAGTGGTGGACCCTCAGCATCGGAGGCGGCGAGCTCGGCGGAGGCGGCGAGGCGAATGTCGGCGAAGCGGGAGAAGGGGTCGGCGATGGCGGCGAGGTATGGCAAGAAATCGGCGCGGGAGAACGCAGATTTGGTGGGATGGCGAGAGGAAGCGATGGGGAGGGTGGTGACTCTTCATGGCGATAGATCCGGGTGGGAAGCGAGGGAGAGGCGATGACATCGGCGGCGGGAGGGAGGGAAATCGCCGAAACCCTAGCGCGGGAGACTCGCAGGGGTGTGAGGGCGGGGCAGGCGCGTTGAGCAGGGGAGTTGGAAGGGGCCAGGGGAGCCAGTAGGAGGACGACGAGGCAGAGGGGAGCGGGCTGTTGAGGGGACCCGGTGGAGAGGGAGGAGGAGGCGGCGAAGATGGTGCGGAGGGGAGGGTGTGAGGCCATGGCGGCGGCGGGATTAGGGGAGGGGAGGAAGCCGAGATCTGGGAGGCGGGGTTAGGGGAGGGGAGGAGGCTGGGATCTGCGAAGCGAAGGATTCCGCGGGCCGCTATCCAGCGGGGAAAAAGCGTAGGGGCGCAGGAGGCCGAAGAGCCACGGCAGGAGCGGGGAGCGGCGCTGACGCAGGCGGTGGACGGAGCTGCAGAGGGGCCAGCTGGTGAGGCGGTGGCGGGGGGAGCGGCGGAGAGCGGAGCAAATGCAGAGCGAGGAGGCCAGCCTACGCCAGATCTGGGGGAGGGGGAGCGGCGCCGATGCGGGGGGTGGAGCTACCGCGGAACTGCGGAGGGGTCAGGTGAGCCGCGGTGTGTGGGGGAGCGACGGAGCTTCTCGGTTCCCTCGCACGGAAGAGAGCCGCAGCCGCAGCTCGATAACAACGGAAGAGAGCCGCGGCTTGCTACGAGCGCATACACGCGGCAGGCGGAGCGCAGGCGAGCGCGCAGCGTCGAGCGCCGCGAGGAGCGGGGCGGCGTGGGCGCGATCGGCCGGCTAGGAATCCCTCCGACTTTGTAGAGGGGAGTATATTCCTGGCTGGTGATTCTTGTTTCTAGCTCCATGGCTCCACTTCTGGCTCATGCATGCACTTCTGGCTTCCTTGACTAGAGCTTCTTTTCTCATGCACCGTCGGACATGGCACACAAGTACTTGCTGCATTTTCTTCTCCTTTGTTCTTTTCACCTCCCATGCCATATTGTGGTGTGCCATGCCGCTCTCCATGCGTAGGCACCAAATCCAGGGGCCCCCATATAAGCCCGCCGTCCGGCCGCGACCACCGCCGCCGCCGCGACTTCTAGCCCCGCCCGTCAAGGCTGCGCCTCATGAACATGTGAGGCCGACGCCGTGGCTCTGCCCCGCCCGTACCTCGTAGTTTGTTCTATCAAGTAGTGGTACACCACTACTTCGCGCGTACGCATGCATCGTGACTAGATAGACACCACTACTGAAACTAAGGGCACTGTCTCTGAGATGTGAGCTCTTTGCTAGTACTATTAGTGTGATAGTTATAATTACTCCATCTGTACTCCTTGTTTTTTCCCAGAGGAATGAATGGAATAGTTATCTCCCAGTATGTCTTTGTGCTGTTCGATCTGGGGAGATTTACCCATGATGCAGAACATGCATGGTAATTTTTTTATCAGTGTTCATGGGTTTGTGCCTAATGAGATGACCTTAATTTGAAGTTAATTATTTTTTTTGTTATGGTTGATATGGCAATCAATTCATTGAAAAATAGATTTCAAGAACTCCAAATATTCGAAAGTATATTTGGATTTTTAACGAGTTCAACAACATTGAAGTCATTGGATCGAATTGAATTAAAAGAATGTTGTACAAAATTTGCAGAAATTTTCTCTCTAGATGGTTCATCTGATGTTGAGTTAAATGATCTAATTTCTGAGTTAAGTGTTATGCAATTGACTTTATCAGATAAACCAATGTTTGCTATGGAGATCTTTGAGTTTGTCAGAGAAGCGGATTGTTATCCTAATATTTCTATTGCTTATCAGATTTTATTTACTATGCCTGTGACTGTGGCATCAGCTGAAAGAAGCTTTTCAAAGTTGAAATTGTTGAAGAATCATTTAAGGTCAACAATATCTCTAGAGAAGTTAAACGGTTTGGCAACTTTATGTATTGAGAAGAAATTATTGGATGAGATTGATATCAATACCATCATCAATGACTTCACATCTAGAAATATTAGACAAAAATTTTAAGGTAATAATTATAAACTCTTTGATATGAATTTTTCTTTAATACATAACGCATTTTAAGTGTTTGTTGGTAAAATTAGATATATATGTGTGTGTGTATATAGATTTATATTTAGACATTTATACTATGGCCTCTATTTCTAGTTTCGCCTCGGGCCCCTAAAATCCCAAGACCGGCCCTAGTAGGCACACACGCTGCACTTACGCGGCCCGAATTGCTCACGTAAATTTGCGCACCTTTTGGCTCTTGAGTCTTCCTTCCTTGGCTTTCCATGCCATGCTCCCTCTCCTCCCGCTCGGCATTAACAAGTATTTTCACTCACTAGGAATGAATTATCAACGAAATCAGCACTAAACCTCTTTCTTTGATTTAATAGCATAAATTGATACGGCTTTGATGGTTCGATCCGCATCACCGTGGACCTACCGAGCTCGACAGGTACTTACCGAGCTTCAGTAGCTTGGCAGGAGCTGCCGAGCTCCCAAACGCGGCATCAATTAATGCCGGGTGATTAGCACTTTAAGCGCATAATTAGCACTAATTAAGGGCCTGTTTGATATGGCTGCAGTTTATGGTTTTTGATTGAAATTTTTGAATTTTAGCTATTTGCGACAGAGATTACGAAGAAAAAGATATTCGCTTGCGATTTTAGATGATACAGATGTTGGGTTTTTAACGTGTACTAAAATTAACTTGTAGGCCTTGTCTTGAAAAAATACTCCGTTTGAAAGTTAGATACTGTAGCAAAAGTTAAAACTACTTTTAAAAGCCAAAAAGAACGGACCCTAAATATAATTAGTACTAATTAAATATAATTAGCACTAATTAAATATAATTAGCACTAATTAAATGCATACACAAATGCTACACATTGCATACACAGTGCGGTCAATAGTAACCTGTCGAGCTCAGTAGGTCTATAGAGGATATTAAATTTGTAAAAATGGACGTTCGGAGGCAAAACAAGTGGCTATGGAGCAAAACAATTGACTTATAATATTCTCCATTCTCTCCGCTTGGTATGCATGCCCATGCTGAGGGCAGCGAACGCGTTTCGTGTGCTGCCAAACAGCAGCGCCCCATGCACAGGTTCATTTTGTTTTGTTTAGAATTTTGGATTTTTTTTGAAAATTTGAACATTTTCTTGGTTCATTTTTTTTATCATATTTTGGAATTTTTTTCATTTTTGGCCAAATCTTGAACATTTTTTGAGACAAATCTTGCACATTTTTTAGTTTTTTTCTGGACAAAATTTGAACATCTTTTTGGTTCATCTTTCGATCAAAATTTTAAATATTATGTCGGCTCATTTTTTTTAGCAAGTTTTCAATATTTTTTCTTGGTCAATTTCTTTGAACATTTTTGTAGTTCATTTTTCCTTTAAAAATTCCAATTTTATTTTTTCTCAAAATTGATCATTTTAATTATTTTTCTGTTCATCTTCAACTTTCATTCGAAGAGTGCAAAATGAAAGAACCGAAGTTCATCTTCATCCGTATACCATTTTCACGAAAGTCCATATAACGTTAAGCTTTTCTAGAAAGTCCGTCTAACATTCTCAACTTAAAAAACTAGGTATCTAGCATCCTGAACTCAATTCAGTCCGTATAACCCTCTAACCTAGTTTTGCATTGTGGTTTTGCTTATGTGTCACCATTAGTAGGTGGCTTTGCTGAGAAAATGCCATATAGGATAATAAATTGGACAAGTTGGGTGAATAATAGGTGGGGCCACAGGGGATTTTCCCCAAATCAAAATAGAGAATTAGGGGAGCTAGGACATTGACTCTAGAAAGTGATGGCTAGGGGTGGCTTGGATGGCGCAGACGACAATGGGGGATGGGTTGGGAGTGACATAGGGACTCTTCCGATGGCAGCAGTACGATTGGAGACGCACAACGAAGATGAGCAGAGGTAGATGAAGGTGGAGACAAACGAAGGTGGAGGTGACAGCAAACTGATGGCGTTCACTAGGAACTAGTATGGACATAAGCACTAGGGTTCTTTGAGGAGTATGAAGACGCTTAGGTCTTGGCTAGAGGTGTTTGTTTGTGATGGGGTGACAGCAGTTGGCTTTAGAGAAGAAGAGAGCGACGATGGCGGCGCTATGGTGGCGGAGGGGTGAAATTGGTATGAGAAAAAGCTAAGAGTGGTGGACGTGGTTCTGGTGACGAGAGAAATTTGGTGGAGACTCATGGAGGCAACAGATCAAAATGGTGGCGCTACGATCGGGCTTGAAGAAGAAGAAGGCATCACGGTGGTGTTCTGTCGAGATGAGAGCACGGGAGGGGAGGAATGGAGCTGATGAGCGGGCCCTGCTATCAGTGAGGGACAGAGAAGAAGACTTCTCCCCTATAGGCCTCACATATCATTCACCCAACTTGGCCACGTAGACAAAACCACCGTGCAAAACCAGGCAGCAGGTTATACAGACGAAATTACAAAATTCAAGGTGCTAGATACACGGGTTTAAAGTTTAAGGGTGTTAGACGGACTTTCCAGGAAAGTACGTGTGGAGGAAGGGGCTATATAGACTTTGAAAGAAACAAAATGAAAGAAGTTCATCGAATTTTTTTTTTGAAAAATCAAGAAAAGAATAGACAAAGGAGAAGAAGAAGCCTCAATTCGGTCGGATATGGGTGACAGCTATCATATCCATTGAGGAGGCCACCGGCTACAGACTTTCTATCATGGGAATGAGATTGGATCCGGGTGACCTCTGTGACCGCTGCTCTACCCCGCCCCTTCCGAAAGGAGGACGCGATTCAGCTATACCTGTGTCCCCCTCGTCGCAAGCACGTGCCGCCATTGCCTTGCTGGGCGCTAGGTGCTGCCACCTCGTCAGTCTGGTTAGAAAGAGAGAGATGCATATGTGAGGTTAGGACGAGAGTGTGGAGAGAGAGGGGGGTTTTGTGTTGGGATGTATACGGTAGGCCCTAGCCCTGGTGTACAATACAAACATAACACACACACACACACACACACACACATATATATATATATATATATATATAATATAATATGAGCACCAATCTCGATGCATAATTTAGGCCTTAGGATTGTGCTTGTACCTACAAGCCCTTGTAGAAAAACTACACTCATGTTATACAAAGAAAATCTAAAACTTTATGTTTTGGGCAACAAAAATTGGTGCACACTGCCATATATCTTTACTATTATAAAAGAAGCAATTGGTGGTTAGTCCGTCATCCCTCCTCTCTTCTCAACCCTTCGATCTGAAATAAGATAAAATCCAAACCGTCTGTTCACTCCTCCCTTCCCTCCCTCCCACCCCGCACGCCGCCTCCCTAACCCTAAAATCCTAACCGCTCTCCCCCTCGCACCCCCGCATCCCCCTCGCTCTCCCTCTCGCACCCCCGCCTCCCCCCGCCGCCCCCGCTCTCCCCCGCCTCCCCCTCGCTCTCCCCACCCCGCGCGCAGGCCTCCTTCTCCCCAACCCGCACCGCCGCCTCCTCCCCGCTCCGCGCGCCTCCTCCCGCCGCCACCCCGCGTCACCGCATCCTCCTCCCCGAACCGCCTCCTCCCTAGCCCGCGCTGCCTCCTCCTCCCCCCACCCGGCGCTGCCGCCGCCTCCTCCCCCCACCCCTCCACTCTGTCGCCGCCTCCTCCCCTCCTCCCCACCCCGCGCCGCCGCCTCCTCCTCCCCACCCCGCGCCGCCACCTCCCCCTCTTCGCCCCTGAACCGCCTCGCGCCTCCCCTCTCCGTCCCCGCACGCGCCTCCTACTCCCCGCACCCCTCGCCGTCGCATCCTCCCTCCTCCCCAACCCCCAAGCCGCCGCTTCCTCTCTCCGCCCCAAACCATCGCCTCCTACTCCCCACCTCGTCGCGCATCCTCCCGCCCCAACCTCCCGTGCCGCCGCCTCCCCCTCTCCGCCCCCTGAACCGCCGCGCCGCCTCCCCCTCTCCGTCCCCCCGCACCGCCGCCTCCTACTCCCCCCGCGCGGACAGAGGGGACAAGAAGGCATGCAGGCCTATCTGCAGAAGCCTAATGTGAGGCACCGTTTCAATTCGCGGTTCCTTGCCACCACGGTTCTTGGAGTTGAGCAAGGTTAGTTTCTCCTTGCCTTTTTTTCCATGTGCTTTTTTTGGAGGAATTTTTTCATGTGCTTTTGGCTATGATTGGTTAGTTCTCCACCATTTCCATCACATTTAGTTATTTGCTGGTAGTTGTTGCAATGTAGACGCAAAGATTAGCTAATCCGATTAATTAACTAGAATCAATTATCGCAAAATGTTGTCTTACGAAACATTTTCTGTGCTCCCTAATGAAAGACTTTCATTTGAAACATGATCCAATGTTGGGAACTTGTAGTTGTAAAGCCAGTTCATAATTTGCAATCACGCACTACCTTAACTTGCTTCTTTGGTCCCTTCTATCTTGCGTGATGATTCACTAATTAAGCCATATATGCTTGCTCTCCTGTTGAAATCAAGTATCTTTGTGTGTCTGCAACAAATCGACTTATGGGGGTTAATGAGATGTGGCGTGCTAGGGATAAGGAGCTGGAGCTGGAGTCCACGATGAAAGGCAGAACTAACAATCGCATGGACTCGAGATGCGAGAAACGCAGGAACGTCTCAAGAGACCAAAGTTTAGTCTCTGAGGTTAAGCATGGCAGACCTTATGTTACGACTTCTTTAACGAGGTATTCGCATAACAGTTCTTACTTGAACCGGGAGGATGGCCTAGGCGATGATGAAGTTGAAGAGTTTCTTCGTTCAAGGTCAGTAACGATATCTGTCATTTCCTTGATGAAAACATAGATGGATTAACGGAGAAATTAGATAGTTTGATGAAACTCCTATATGGAAAGGTCAGTAACGATATCTGTCATTTCCTTGATGAAAACATAGATGGATTAACGGAGAAATTAGATAGTTTGATGAAACTCCTATATGGACTGAAAGATGTGATCTTTACAGAAATTAGATAGTTTGATGAAACTCCTACATGGACTGAAAGATGTGATCTTTACATCATCTTATGTTTACCTGTTACTACGTTCTTGAAAAAAAAAGTTTACCTGTTACTAATCAGATCATAGGCTGACAATTCTCATCTTAATACGAAAGTTGCTTAGCATATGCATATTATCTCCCATATGCACAGGTCATCTGCCTGCTCCACTTTGGAATTGGGAGAGCGGTAGATCTGAGGGGATTTGGCGGCGACGATGGTTTCTGTTTTTTAATTTTTATTGTAACTTTATATTTGATTTCTGCTGCTGCTTATACTGTACTTGTGTTTTCCACTATTTGTTCTCTTCTATCATTAAAATTCTTTCAATAATCAATAGTAATCTCACATATTTTGCGGCTAGCTCCTATTAACCCAATTACGCTGGAGTTATGCATGTCTTTGATCACTAAACAGATGAAGTTTCTTGTATGCATGTCTTTGTGAACTCGCATATGCATTTGTTTCTGTTTTAGGTGCTTTATTTGATCTTTGCTGGGCATTGAAGCTAAATGACTTGTTGGTTTGTATTTGGCTTTTCCAGCTCTAGGTAATAGATGTTTAGTGGTTTTACCTTTAGGCTTTGTTCAGTACTATCATACTTTGGACTGATACAGTGAATTTTCTGAAACCTTGTTCCTGTCATGCTCACAGGGATCATATCATAACTGGTGTTTTTGAAGAAGAGGAAGAAGGGCCTCAGGTTTTTAGTTGTCTCTTAACCATGATGATATGACTGGCTATTCAAATATTTGTTCTCTTGAACATGATTGGAAGCCAGAGTCTAAAAGATGATTGTGACGTGTATATCTAGATTCTTCGTATCTTCCCTTACAGTTTATTGTTGCTTATTGTGTTACATATCTTTTTCCGTTTGTACAGATAATAATATGGCGGTACTGTATTTTGTGCTAATAGTTGTATGAATGCATCATTGTATATTAGCAATCCCTTTCATTTATCGTGTGGCCTATCTAAATGCTCGATCTATCTGGGACCACTTTTATGGTTTTTCAATTATGTATATAAACAAATCATGAATTCAACTAATATTCATTGTGTGATTGTAAGTGCGTAAGGATTACATTAACTAAATAAGCCTACATGAAAGTTCCTAGCATGACAGCCATTTAATATTTACAGTAGATGATTTAGGTATAGAAAAATAATTTTAGGAATGCAGGCCTTTCATGCCTAGCTTTTCTCTATGATTTGCATGACATTTTTTAACATCTATATTTATTTGGCACTTCAAAATGGTAGGACAATTTGAGAAGCATGGACCCTCAAACAATCAACTTCATGACCTTTTTCCGTAGTCCATTATATTAGCCATGGTAGATTAGAGGTAGTTTTTAGTATGTAATTTAATTGTTCATCTTTTGTATTTGCCTATAAGATGTTAAAAAAATCGCTAGATAAGGGCTAATGTGGCATATTTTTCATAAAAGATAATATAGATAGGGGATTGTAGCTGGATAAACTTTGTTGTGAGTTTAGTCATGGAATTGTTGTTTCCTATCATTTCCTATCATGCTTCACTAATATAATACTTGATTTATTTACGAATATGAACATGTATGTTTTGTTTGATACATGATGATGTAAGAAAAAGTTGATATTTATTATTCAGTTTGAGATCATATTTAATAACATGCATCACTTTTATTTGATTTTCCGTTGCAACGCACGGGCATCTTACTAGTTTACTAAAAAAGAAAAAAGCTTCTTGCCCCCAGCATTTTAGCATGTGTGCGTAGGTCACTCTTTTTTCTCTTTGACCACTCGCTCGATCGCTCCCAATTCCTAATCCCCAATCCCAATCCCCACCCACGTCCCACGATAACCCTAACCCCACCTCTAGAGGTGGCAATGGGTACCCGAAACCCGATACCCGATGGGTTTTTACTCTATTAGGACATAGATCTGGGTCAATTTTCTAACCTATGGGTCTCTTAATGGGCAAAAAGTCTAACCCATCGGGTCTACGGGTTCGGGTACGTTCCTATAGTACCCGAACCCGTAAACCCATGGGTAATATAAACCCGGCCCATAGAAGTTATAAACCCAGCAAGCCAGCCCATAGCCCCATACGGGTTCGGGTATGTTGGCTTCAGAACTTAGCTACCATTGTAGTTTGCCTTTATAAGTAATTTTAGTACTTTTTCATTTTGAGTTATGCATTACATTAGTATGGTATGAACTCGGTGAACTATGAACTATGAACTCGGTGGGTATGGAGTGCAGGCATGGGCGACCGTGGGTACCGTTAACCCGGTGGGTATGGGTTTGGGCAAAAATTTGTACCGTCACGGGTATGGGTTTTTTAGCGGGCACGTCCAACTTTCGCGGGCACGGGTTTGGGACGGCAAAACCCAGCGGGTTTATGCCCGTTGCCAACCCTACCCACCTCCCCTTTCCCAGCGAGAGCAACCGGCGGCGGGCAAAGATGCCCGCGACGGCGGGGCGCGTGCGCATGCCCGCGAACAACCGCGTGCACAGCAGCGCGGCGCTGCAGACCCATGGAATCTGGCAGAGCGCCATCGGGTACGACCCCTACGCCCCCGAGAACAACAAGCAGCAGCCCCCCTCCTCCTCCGTCTCCGCCAACGCCGCGGCCGCACCCTCCGCCTCCGCCCCCGCCCCCGCTGCCTCCTCCGACAACGCGTACACCAGCTTCCAGGGCCTCCTCGCGCTCGCCCGCATCACCGGCTCCAACTCCGACGAGACCCGGGGCGCCTGCAAGAAGTGCGGCCGCGTTGGCCACCTCACCTTCCAGTGCCGCAATTTCCTCTCCGTCAAGGAACTCGACCTGGACGACGATGTCCACGCCAGCGCGCAGGCGGCCGCTCAGGCCAAGTTCGACGAGATCAAGAAGAAGGCATCTGGTGGCAGGGACGGTGATGAGGAGGGATCCAGCGAGGAAGATGAGGACGAGGACGACAGTGATTCCTCCGATTCGGACATTGATCCTGAACTGGAGAGAATAATTGCTAAGCGTGAGTGTGCGAAGAATGGGGGGAGGCGGTCCAGGGAGGAAGACAAGAAGACAAGCCACCATAGGAGCAGCAGCAGGGGAAGATCGAAGCACAAGAGGAGCAGGAAGAGCGACAGCGAGAATGACTCGGAGGAGGAGAGGAGCAAGGACAGGAAGAAGAAGAAGAGTAGGCGGAAGAAGCATGAAATATCAGATGAGGCTAGCGAGAGCGACTCTGACAGGAAGAGGAACAGGAAGAGCAGGAAAGACAAGAAGAGGCGGAGGACCCACCGTAAGAGTGATGACTCATCCGACGATGATGAGTCTGGAGGGAAAGACAGGAGACGTCACTGCCACCGCAAGCACCGGCATCACCGTAGGGATGCATCTGACAGTGACAGTGGTGGCACTGAGTCTGCAGATGGCAGGAAGCAGTCTAGCAGGCAGAGGAGGCACCATAGGTCAGCAAGCAGTGGATCAGATAAAGATGTGCGACATGGTCCACGGGGAGCAAAACGGTCTGAGGAGAAGAGCAGGGAGCATAAGAGGGGCTAAAGAGGAGTGCTGAAGCGGTAATTTGCTCCCAATGATGCTATTGAAGCCCTCTATTTATCGACAGTGCTAGTCCTTTGTTATTTGTCTTGTCATATGGTTGTTGCATTCGAAGCATGATTCATATGGTTGTTGCATAATTGCATTCAAAGCATGATTCTTAGTACATATAACATATTTTTGTATTACTGTGTGTCAGTGACTCAAAACATTCTAAGTTACTATGCATAAAGGGTTTTGCTTTGAAATTAATAAATTTGTGCATATTTAATAAGTGATCTTATGAAAAAATCACTTGGCCTATTTTTTTTTCTAGCTGATATTGCAAGAGATGATTAGCATAACACCACCTATAATGTAGTAATGGAGCCTGGAAAGCAGCCAGCTGTCAACATTGACCTTGTAACAAATGGAATATGCTCTTTAGTAACCGCCGATATTCTGGGGATGATAGCTCTTTGGTGTGATGGCTTATGCAGTTTTTAGCATAATTAAGAATGTCTCCTCATTTATTTCTTGATGTTTCCATGTTGTGTTTTTCAAATTTCCTTCAAATTCATGCGCCGTAGTAAAATCTTGCCAAGATACTTTGGCAACATTTCTGGACTATTGACAAATCAGCATTGGGATAATTTGATTTGTCATTGTAGATGTGGTAGCTCTCTATATTACTGAATTTGAGATTCTCAATTAAGCTGATACAGTATCCTATGTTTTTTTTTGCTGATTTTGCATTAAGTTGATAAATTAGGATGCTTTTGATCAGTCTGAAATTTAAACCAATCTAGTATGGGGTGATAATAGTAAATTTCTGTCTTCTATGCCTCTGTGTATACACTAGGATGAGTTGAGAACCTGTTAGAAGAGAGCATGTGCTTTTGTAGGCGTTGCTGCATATGTTTAGGCTTTCCAAAATTGAATGGTAAATGTTCGTGCATTAGTAGGGAGGGTTGGGTGAGGATTGGCTTCATTTATAGGAGAAGCCATTGATTATTGAAGTGGTCTTTTGTATCTGGTTCTTGTGGGAAAGTTTTTAGAGCCCGATCTTCTATCGATTCAAGTGAATTAGTGCTAGCTTGCAGATCATGTTCTTTAGGATGTGTGGTGGATATCTCCTTGGGCAAGACTACTACTTCAGTTCTGTTTTCTTGATTATGTTGTTTTCTGCAGTTTAGAACTTCCATCAATTTTTTTTCACCAATTCTTTATACTTACGTTGGCCATTCACTGATTTCATTCCCATCAGTCTTCATGGTGAAATGTGATTCTTTTCCACTACAATGCTGCTACGTAGATTGGACTTCAGAGGTTCATTCTAGAAATAATCTTCTTCTGCACCTCCACAGCTCGACTGCCATGTGAGTTTCAAAAAAGAAAAATCTGACATGTGACAAGATGAAGTCTCTCTGGTAACAGTATGTTACTAATCATACAGATCTGTTGAACTGATCCAAAGGTCCATGGATAAAATCTTTTGTGAAATCTCTGTAGCTCTTTAGATACATTGATACATACAGATCTGTTTGTCTTTTTTTCTTTTTAGTAGTCGATTAAATCTGTGGGAAGGGACTTCTATTGGGTGGTGGTAGTTTTTCTAGTCAGGTTTGTTGATAAGTATCTGTATTATAGTCCATATTTTCCCCGGTAATTTCTTGCATGTCGTTTTCCCCAGACAGAATGATGGTGATTAGACACACCTGTTGGCATGAAAACTAAAAGACGTGCGTCCTTTTCCTGCTGTACAGCTCGATAACCAAAAAGAAATATCAAGGAAAATGCAGCTGTAGAGCTGCTTTGGTTATTGAAAGGAAGATAGGTGGTTTTGATCTCTCGGGCATCTATCCTCTTAGGATGATTTTTCCCTTCATGTTTTTGACTTTTGAGACTGGACATGTGTATGCATGTAAGTAAATAATGGCTTCAGTTACAGGTTCTTTGTTTGGTAGTATTTTATTTGAATATTTTGGTTCTGCAAAAACATGGCTGTCTTGCTCAACTCTGCAGGATATGAGAATTAACTTATCGATGTTTCAATTTTGTTAAGTGTTTCTTTTGTATGATTTTGCTCTATATCTGTCTTGCTCAACTCAGATCAATTATCTGTAAGTGGTTTTGGGTGTTTCAAGCTATATGGTCCAAGCTTGCAGAAATGTGTCTTTCGTTCATTTGCATCAACATTTTCCTTCCCATGGTATACATACAATACAGTACAGAACATTCTTTATGTTTTGCAGAAACTCCTGTTTGAGTTAGACCAATAGACCTAGTAAACTTTTTTAGGTCTTGAAGCTTTCGCGTGTGCTGCTGCTGCCCAATGCCCATTTTACGTTAGTGAGTACTGACGCTGCAGATTGGGCCATTGAAATAAGATTCAATAATTTTACCGTACGAAGAAGAGCAGAGCGATTTTGATTGAAGTGGAATTGTTAGTTTATCTGTTTTGTTTGTTTGAAGTGGAGTTGTTAGTTTATCTGCTTTGTTTTGCTGGACTGAGGAAATGCCTATGTAGTACATACACACTTTTGATGCCATATCCTACTAGTAGGCTAGCACATCCGCTTAGGAGAAGCTCCATCCGTCTTTCGGCTGAAATTGCTAGCTAAAGGAATACGGAAAAAGTGAAAAAAGTTAAAATAAATTAAAATTAGATCTGATGTGATTTCTAGTTTAAATAAACCGAAAATTAAAAAAAAACCCGAAACGGAAGCCGTTTGGAGTACTCAGATGTGTAGAGCCTTCAATAATACTCTGTTATATTACATAGTTTTCTAGCCATTCGGTGTTGCAGCCAACGGGGGTTTCCATTTTGGTCTGTCCGTTTGCCTTGTCTTGTGAGTTTTCTTTCGTCTTATGATCTTGTCAATCCTCACCACAGATCTCTCGTCTTATGATCTTATCAATCCCAAGTTCCCAACCAGGACGCAACAATTTCCAACTGAAGGAATGGTATCACGCAAAATCACAACGATTCCACGATGATTGATACATCATATATGTAATATTATAAAAATAACCCTCTTAAATATCTATGTGTAATTAATAAAAAAAGATATGTGAAAACATGATGCTTTGGAGAGGACTTGTGTATAATTAGTAAAAAGGGATACGTGAAAACATCATGCTTTGGAATTTTAGATGAGTTGTTTTTTTGGAAACAATTCATATGGGAGAAGTTGAAACCGAATTGAAGTTATGCCGTGATAAGAAGAGGATCCAAAACCCAAGGAAAAGCCTAGTCGCGCTTGTTCCTGGAGTTGTTGTTCAGCTGCTGGCCGCGCTCCAGCGTGCCACATGCCACATGCCGCGTCGCTCGCCTGCCCACGAGCCAGCGCTTGTCTCGCCCCAGCGCCTGCCTACTTCGCTGTCGCATCTGCATCGCTCCCTCGGCAGTGCGTCGCCATAGCTCTTGCCACGCGCCTGCGCACGCTCCGCGCCTCGCACGCGCGCAAGTGGGTGCCTTGCGCCGACTCGCTTGCGCACGGTGCGCCAAGCCAAGGGCAAATCACGAGGAAAAGAGAGGAAGCAGTGACAAGGGAAAAGCTCATGAGAAAGAAGAGAAGAAAAGGTGAGAAAGAGATTGTGATTTTGGCGTCTTTAAAGAGATTGTGATTTTGGCGTCTTTCACCTCGGTAATGATCTGAACTTTTTCTCTCTAGTTTATCAATTTTAAAAGAGATTAGAGTTAGGATTAGAGAGAGAATTAACAAATTTCACACCAGATGTTCGATTAGTAGGTGGGTTTGTCTGCCATAGTCTTCAATCACGATTTTGGGTACTGTTAGGCTTAATATGAAAGTGTCATTTACTAGATAGTTGTAGATAATTTTGTTACATTTCTATAGAGTATTTAATCACGTCAAGTGATAGGCTAGATTAAGAGTTATGATTTTTGTAAGCCTGCTATCTAGAGAATTGTTGTATTTTGACAGTAGCGTAGATAATTCCTAAGGGTTCCACATAGTTCAAAAACACAAATTTTGGTTGGGTAAATTGGAAGTTACTATTTTGGGAAGAATGCTGTCCAGAAAACAGTTATTGCTGGACGCGGTCATAGGAAACTATTAAATTGACTTGGTATATGGTATAATTGAATTTTGGGCATAACTAGAAAGATGTAGTTAACTTTCTATAGTTGCTGGAAATGCTATGGTTTACTGTATTTGGACATGTAATTTAATAGATATAAAATTATTAAGCCTGTTATCCAGAACATGATAGAACTGTCTTCTAGGTTAAAAACAGAGATTGAATGATTTAATTAGGAATTGTGGCCAACTAAAAAATTGTAGAGAATTTTGTGTAGATTTCTAAAATGATATGGTTTGCTATGTTAGGGCTTAGGAGTCAAAAGATATGTTGTTTTTAGTACCGAGATAGTAGGAGGTAGTTGTCTGGTAAAAGGGGAGTATTGTAGATTTGGAAAGCGTGTAGGAGCGATGTCGTTTAACTGTTGTTCTTGTACTACTATTGCTTGTTATTGTGTTTAAGTGTTTACTGTAGGAGGAGTGGCATTGAGTTTGTTGTCATCTTTTAATCAACCTGTTCCTCGTAACTAGAAAAGGCAAATGCATGGCAGAATAATATTCGAGTGTTTGAACTTGTTGTTATGTTTAAATAAATATTTTCCATGATGATTCACACGATTATACTTATTCTTATAATGCTCACATATTTATAATAAAGTGATGGTCATGCTTATGGTAGAATAATGATAATTATGGCTAAAATAATGGTTATATCAATTGATTAATGCTAATTATTAACTAAAGAAAGATATAATCATTGCATTGCATGTCGAGCATTCATGTTACAAAGAGGTGACATATGTGGCATTCTAAAGCCTACTTTGTGTGGGCAACCCACGAGGGTTGGTAGAGAAAGACCTACCTTGGTAGGCACCTCACGGGAGTGGTGAAAGACCTAGTTCGATAGACACTCCACGGGAGTAAAGACCCTGTATAAAAAAGGACAGGGTAAGGATAGTTTATCGACGGGTGAACACTCAGCTATACCGGTATAAACAAGAAAAGTGAAGCATGTGCACTGCATTTATGAAAAGAGAAATAATATAATAAGACATATGTATGGAACTTGATAAGAATGAATATATTAAATTATGTAGGATCATCAATGACAATCAGAGAGATAAATGATTGTAATGCGTAGCAAAAACTTTTTCCTCAACTCTATTATTTTCTAGCCGTCAAACTCTGCCAATCATAGAGAAACACAAAAATACAGCAAAAAGAAGGAAGAAAAAATGTTTTCACCTTTTTCTTTTACTGTTACAAATAGTGATTTACTGTTTGCTACTATTCACCATCAATGCTATGCAGACCATGCATGGAGGGAGCAATGTCGTGTTGTTGCACTTTGACCAAAGAACAATTGTTTCTTTCTTCTACTGTAAAGTTTCTTTTCCCGTGTGTGGCAAGGGCTGTGTGCTCCTTTTTCCTTTTGTGTAGGCTATGCTTGCTCTAGACAGATTATCCTAGGGTGTTGTGTCTCAATGCAGGAACCAAGGATGATGTGTGACTCGGGAGCAGTTCGCAAGTGACGAAGCTTTGGAATTTTCACATGCGGACTGAGGTTGTGCTACATGAACATGGAAAGCGTGGATGCGTGTGAACGGTGGTGACGACGCTGCGAACCAAGGACGACACGTTGCGCACACGGACTTTGCTTCTAGTCGCATGCATGTGCCGAGTAATGGAGTGACAAGTGATTTCACCGTGTGCTGCTACCGTTGCCGACCAAAGGAAGGCTCCACACGGCAATCGAGATGAACTGCTTCTTTCATGCGCAAAACAAGACAACACCGACATTGGCCTTTCGATGGCATTAAGAGAAACGTGCTACCCACCCTTTTTAATAGATTTATTCTATTATTTCTGAATCATGGTGGCTACAAAGTACCCTTAAGGCACCCATAAACCCAAACAGAAAATTAGCATCCCCAAAGCCATAGGGTTAAACTCTAACCCCATCTTTATTTATAGTCTAGGGCCTAAAAGCTGGGCTTATCCTAAGCCTATGAGTTCTAATCTAATTCCAACAATAAAGGGACCCAAAACCTTTCCGAATACGGATTTTTCCAAAATTTCAATTTTTCTAACTCGTCACATGTCGAAACCTCCAGGACCGCACCTCCCGTAACTTCTCCACACATCGTCCACCTTTAATCTCCACGTACCTAAGCATGAGCTTGATCATCTCGTGACATCCTCGACCGTCTGAACCTTGGATCTCTCCATCTTAGTCCCAGTCCACCTCATCATCGACCACGATCGTCTCTATGCTCAACTTGCACATGTAAAAGACCAAAGAAATATTTTTCTCAGCACAAGTTCCCTCCAACTTGATCGACATCAGTCAATGCACATACGCCACACACCTAAAATAACAATAAGCAACATTGTCAATTATTCATCACTAAAGTATTGTAGACCTAGCCAGAAGATCTAATAATCTCTCCATTGATGAATACATTGACAATATCTTAAGATAACATGACTTCCAATAGATCTAAGTGAAGAAGTGAAGCCGAAAAATATTTTAAGCCACAAATCCCAAATCTCTTCTAAATTTCTGCCCCTCAACACAAAAGAAACATTTTCTCAAATTTCTCCAATATCTCTTCATTCTCTCCAATTTCTCCCCCTTTGGCAATGTAATTATCAAGAACTTTAGAGAAAGAATAATTCTAGGAAGGAGCACTGAGAGTAAAAATCAAAAAGTTTTGTAGATTGTCCAAATTACTTTGCATTGATTTAATAATTTAACTAAGCCATCTTTTTAAGTAGATCTACCGAAATTATATAAATTCATATATCATATAGCAATATCAAAACAAAATTTTCAACATGATTAAGCGATTTAAATTACTGATAGACATCTCAACACTGACCACACTAATTATAAAGAGCATAATGAGATATCACAGCGAAAAGTGAAAGGCTAAAAGTTAAGCAAATCTTAAATCTAGACGAGCTAGCAGTCTCATATAACAACCTATTGCTCCACAATCAATTCTTAAGCTTGTGACATGCTTGTAGCATACTTGCTTTCATGATGGTATATTTGTAGCATACTTCTTTTTAGATGGTGGCATACTTGAAGTATACTTCTTTTCATTATGTACTTTGTATGCTTTTGCTTTTTATTTACCATGACATGCTTGAAGCGTATATCTTTTCAATTTTCTCATTTTTTTCTTTTATAATATGCCAAACTAAGTGTATGTAAGAAGATTACAATATAAAACATACGAGCCTTATAGTCAAGATTTAAAATAAAACTCACAATCAAACTAATCCTTTTATATGAACATTGCAATGTACTATATATAATCAATCTAGTTCAAGTATTACATCATGTCATATTTATTTTAAGTATAGCAAATTAATTATAATCAGTCATGATCAAAACTACACAACATATGAGTAAATATTATAAAAAAAAACTTTATAACTTATTTGATTTTAATGACTTGGACTTGATGAATTATTTGACAAGCATAATAAACAAAGCTTTCAAAAATATTTAAACAACAAGCTCCCCCTCAAAATAATCTCATAGGATGCAACACACTCAATTCACTTCACAAATGAGTAAAACGTGAAGAATCAAGCGGTTTTGTGATAATATCGTCAACTTGAGAATCTAACTCAACAAGATGTAGGATAATATCACATTTTCCACATGATTTCTCAGAAAGTGAAATCTCTTGGAAGTTATCAAAGAGAGTGAAGAACCATCAAATATTCCAATCAAACAATGATGAAAAAGATCGGAATTCAATTGAGCTCATGTTCTCCATCCTCATTAGTTATTCTTATATCACAGGAAGCATCGATCTCACAGTATTGGGGTTAGTGAAATAAGATATAGAAATACAGTACGGTGACACACGACGTGGAGAAATAACAATAAAACTAGAATCAAAATCACGTGCATATGGGCGATCAAAATGCCAAAAAGAACGTGAATTATTTGAATTATATCCCAAACCAGCATGTGAAGCAGATTTAAAGCCATCATAAAAGTTCTCTAAAAACCTAGTTTTTGCATTAGTTCTAGGAACAAAAGATATTGCACATTTTTGTCTTAAATCATTAAATCTTTCCTTTATCTCTTTCTTAGCACGCCTAAAGCAAAATTCATGCAAGTACCCATCTCTTCCACAATAGGTGTAATAAAATCTAACAAAATTAGAATTCCTTTGAGATAATAAACTAGCACCTACAACATTAGGAACTAAACTTTGCACAAAACCAGTAGATTTAAACACAGTTCATTTTAGTTTATGCTTTACTTTAATTTTTTCAGGTTCAAGAAGCTTAACAATCTTAGAAGAATTATTCTTGGCATGCTCAACAAAATTAAAACATAGACCATGATTTTTCCCACTTGTTTTTGACTTGTCTTGAATCATATTCAGATTTTTCTTGCCAAAAGAGAATCTTTCCGAAGTGTCCTTAAGGTACTCATTTTCTTTAGGTAAAGTGGGATAAGATGTGTATTTAACATGTTTATTCACAAGTTTCTTAGATACACTAGACAGGGTCAATCTTTCTTTTTCAGCAAAATCATTAAGTTATCTTGTCAATACTTTTATTTCTGTGTTAAGTTTAGGACAATTGGTGCAAGAAAGTGTCTCATGATAAATCATTTATTAAATTGATTTCTGAGTTGAATTAAGTCTAGTTTATAACAATTCACAATTAGAGCAAGCTTCACATTGAGTGTTTGAAATACTTAACTCTAAACATGTAGAAGAACTAGACTTAAATTTTTCAATTTTATCATTTACAAGTTTTTACTTTTCATTACAAGAGTCATGTGCCAATCTTAATTCATCAAGTTTAGGAGTTACATCACCAAGTTGAATCGAGTTTGATGTATTAATTATTCTAGCAGTCTCTAACTCAGAATATAAAACTTGATAAGACTCACATTATCAAGAATAGAAGCTCCAAGTCTATTGATTTCAGAATTTAAGCTCTCAACAACAAAATTATGATTTTTAATTTTCTTTTTGTACTTTTTGAATTCTTCTGTCAATCTAAACACAACACGAGATAAATCTATATAAGAAAGGTTTACCTCGTCAGGAACACTTTAGAGATTATCATGGTCAAGCTCCTTACTATTTGTCATAAAACACATCCCTGTGAAGTCCTTCTCCTTTGCCTTCTTGGCATTACCCGCATCGTCGCTTTTAGAATTATCACCACTCAAAATAATCTCATTAGGTGTTGAAGTTATCTTGTTAACCACCCTGCGATAACTGTGCTTCTTATTTGGATCGATCTTGACTTGAGAGCGACAAGTTGATGCCTTGTCATCCTTGATCTTCTTGCTCCTCAGTTTGAGGCAATTCATGTTGATGTGGTATTGCTCACCATATTCAAAGAATTTGATTGGACCTCCTCTCTGTCTTGATCTAATATTGCTAATTATCTTGGTCACTTTGTTGGAGAGAAGTACAAACTGCTCTTCTAGAATATCCTCTAATTATTCATCTAAAAAAGAGCACAATGCAGATAAAGAAATAATAGAAGAACTAGAAGAATTGTCAGCTTGGTTAGTCACTAAGCCCTAAGAATTAGTCTTATTTATTTTGGCTAAAACATCAATATCATGTGTTTTCATTTTGTAATAAAGATCATTGTGAGTGAGTATTTTCATATTAACAGAACGATTAATGGTAGTGACTAACACATTCGAACAGACATATCCAAAGCATTTAAAATTTTGCGAGTATTATCAGAATCAGAAGATGTGACATCAACAGTTTGCAAATCACTAATAATTGTATTGAAGTGATCAAAAAGTGCATCTACATATTCTCCTACTTTTATCTTAAATTTGGAATACTCCTTTTTGAATTGATTCTGACGAACACCTTTTACAGATTTAGAACCTTCATGATAATCAGCTAGAGTAGTCCAAATTTTATTTGCAGATTTAATATAAGCAATTCTGATAAATTTGTTTCTACTAAGACCTTACAACAAAATATTTCTAGCTTTAGCATTAGTTTCAACATCAGCTGTATTTTCAATAGTAACAACAGTGTACACTATATATGAATTTTCAACTTTTTGCCAAATATGATGCTGATTTGGCTCGGCAGGAGAAACTTGGGCACTTAGTACGTGTTGCACTATAATGCTCAAATACTTGTCGGTATCTTCGGCGCCAACATGTTCTTCCTCATGATCAGATTCTTCTTCATATCCTGAAGGGTCAGTTGCAAGTATAGCATATGTTTCATCATCAAAATCACTAGTAGAGAAATACCCACCATCATCGTGTATAATCAGTACGCGCTTGTTTAGACAGTCCTGCATCATGTGTCCATAGCCTTTGCAACGATGGCATTGGACTCCTTAGTTCGTCCTGTCGAAGCAACCAAAGAAGACGTTTTTGCAGCAGCTTGTGGTACTGATTTTGCCACTTCAGAAACTCGTGGGGCTGAGTTTGACATAGTAGGTCACTGCTTGTTGTTGAAGGATGACGATGGTGGTGCCGTAGTAGACGGGACAGTATTTGTGCGACCTACAGAAGGGTTAAATCGTGTCCTCGTTTGGTGTCCCTGCACTTCACGTTTAGCCTTGCAAGCAAGATAAAACAATCTAGTAATGGAGTTGTAATCTTTATGGTCAAAGATATCTTGAATTTCTCAATTCAAACCTCCCAAAAACCTAGCCATCGATGCCCCCTCATTCTCAACTAAACCACAACGCAACATACCCATTTGTAAGATAGTAGTCTTCCATAGATTTGGCACCTTGTTGTAAGCGTTGCAATTTATTTAACAAATCACGAGCATAATATGAGGGAACAAATCGATGCCGGATAAGCAATTGTAAAGCCTACCAAGTGTTAGGTATGTTATTGGGATTTTGACGACAATGTTCTTTCCATCAAACAGAAGTAAAGTCGGTAAATTCACTAGTAGCAGCCCTAACTCGTCTATTCTCAGAAAATTCATGGCAAGCAAATTTTTTATCAACAGCCAGTTCCCAATTAAGATAGCCATCAAGATCATATTTATCATTAAAAGAGGGCATAATGAATTTAACCTTAGCAAAAGAATCATCGTGGTCACGTACCTCACGCCGTGGGGGTTCTCGTCGCATACCTTATCGGTTAAAATGCAGCTATCGACGAGCTCGGTCATTGTTGTGGTTACGGTGGTCATCGGCCTCGGAATCAGCCACGCAGTCGATATCATCTTGTCCCTCTACCGGCATAGCAGGGGGAACAACAGAGAATGCTTAGACTATCTCCTCAAGGCACGCCATAATGCCTGCTAAAGAAGTGTTAGTGACACCTTGCGCTCTCTCCATCGCGGTGAGCGTAGCATTTGTCTCAATCTGAGCGCCCTCAAGTTGAGCAAGTCGCTCGTTTGTGACCCTGACATCCTCCTCAAGACCCTCTGCACGAAGGTTTATGAGGCGTAGAAAATGTTGTACGATTGCCTTCGTACGAGGAGTATGAGATGGGTCATCATCCGTCAATTCTGTAGAACCTGCCATTATTAGCAAAAACACAAGAGTATTCCCTAACAACAACAACTAAGATGAGGTGGTCCAAAAGTCGCTCACAGTCAAACCTTCTATCAAATTCTTACCAATTCTTACCAAGCAAACAAGGGTGATCGGCTCCCAGCGATGCCAACGTATCTCTGAAGATTGGGTGGAGCGATTGCCAGGTGAAGCTTAGACTGTACGGTGTAGAAAAGTGTAGCTGGGAAGGCTCAAGTATGGTAGCAAAGAGTAGCAATAATCAAATCAGATAATGTAAGCTGAAAAATCATTCAACGTCGGTTAGTGCTGGTCCTAGACTAGACCGTACTAGAGACGCGAGCCTAGAACACAAAACGAAAACACGGCGTGGATGTAATAGAAAACATCGCGCACATGGAGTTCACAGGCTCAGAAAAGGATGCTGTCTTCACGGGACACTTTAGAATCACTTGTAGAAGGTCCCTGTAAATTTTGAGCGAATTCTGATAAAGTTGAATTTTTTCGACTTTGCGGGCCCGTTTTAAGGCGCTAAACGACCTTTTCTGGGGGTCGAAGTCGCCGTGCGTGTATCCAGGCGTATCTTCTCTTGGATTTCTCGGACTTCTTCTTTTTTTACTGTATCTTCTCGTTTCCTTTCCAACGAGTCAAGAAACGCCCCAATCGGAGGTCGTGTGCAAAAGTTAGCCCTCCTTTTTTTTTTTTTTTCTTTTGCAAAGACCACGCTATTTTAGATATTCCTGGTTGACTCCAAAACCTCCTTGGGGTCGAAACCGTTTCTTGCCCTGGTTCTATCCGAGACCAAATAGGGCAAAGCTTCCCTCGATGGTGAGTCCGATTCCTGATTGAAGTCAGAGTCCTCCTCTCTCTGGTATTCCCTTGCCGTGGTAGATGATCTCAACCGTGATCGATGAGACCAAACGTGAGCAGAACTCGAAACTCTAAAGGAACTAGACACTAAGACCAGCAAAGGATACGCAATATACTAAAAAGAAAGATTGCGATGGCAAGAAGGGTTTGGACAGGATGATCTACTACTATATTTTTTTGGTTTCTGTGTGCTGTAGGTGACGAAAAAAACAACCTAATCTCTGGGTAATTGAAAATTCTCACCGAGCAAACTTGAGCTCTGATACCACTTGATGGAGGCGGGGTGCTCGATCTTTCGATGAGATTGATAACTATCAATTTTGGTGAAGGTGAATCTCGCGATCCGACTACAACCATACGACGACGCTTGCACCTTAGCAATCGTTGAACCAACTCCGTGATGTTATTGACCAAGCTGGAAGCGCAATCAACCTAAACACGAAGTTCAATCCCTTCGAGCAATCGAAGAACTAGCAAGAATAAGGTGCATGCAACTAATATTGCGAATTAGATTGATGGTATTGAAAAACAAAGTTGGGATTCCGAAGGCAGTCTTGTCAAGTGGTCGTCTGACACAACTGAAGAATAGAAGTTTGCACAATGACTAAATCTAAACTCAACGAAATCCCAGTCTTGGAAAATGGAGGTGGCGGCCCCTTTATAGGGAGACACACATCCTAGGGTTACAAGGCCCACGGGCCCAAATAGAGGTGGTGCAGCACCCTGTTCAACTCGGACTCAGAAATAGATATGGATTCTTTTGATGGCTCGGATGGAATTTGAAGATAAGGTTGGATCCGTTGGAAAGTAGACTTGATAAGCTTTCCGTGAAGTCCAAGAACATCCAAAACGGAGTCCATATGAAGAAGTTACATTCGTTTGAAATTGATACTATCGCGGTAGTCCGAATCGGGTTCCAAAACGGGCTCAACTCTAACTCTTATTTGACTTAGCCCCAAAGTGACGTGGTGACCTTCATTGTGCCTTCCATGCATGTCCATGACTCCACATTTCTCTCCTTCATCCTTTCCCATGTTCCTAAGCTCAATTAAATCACTTGCATTAGATAGCGGACTATTCTCAATAATATGCAAACCTCGGAACGATTTCACCTGGTAATTAAGTTGGCGAGCACGGACTCGAGTAAGTGGACCTTGCAACACTTATTGTGGGTGAATTATGTGTGTAGACAATGGTTGTGTCCGTGGAAGGGGTGTCCTCATCACCAAACACACAGGGTTAGTCTCTAACCCCATCTTTATTTATAGTCTAGGTCCTAAAACTTAGGCTTATTGTTGAGACCCGAATATGCAAATTCGGACTCTCTATGTAAACTGCACTGATTCAAGATCACGCTAGTGCAAACAGTCAAATATAGATGTAATCACAACCATACACACGCTAAAATAAAAGGAAACCTCAAATAATAATAAATCTCAAAAGTACGACCTTATGACCAAGTTTACAATATCTTTAGCCAGAAGGGATTTAAATCTAGCAGCGAAAAATCCAAAAATAAGCGTAGTGGCCAATTGACATGCCCACAGGCTATCGGCCAATTCAAAGTACTCTCTCTCTGGAACCTCCTGTTGATAGTACTCCTCCTCCTCAACTGAGCAACATAGGCGTAAAATTGTGAGTACATTGGTACTCAACAAGTCGTTTGTAATAAATGAATGCAATATAATATGTAAGGCTTACCAATAGAGGGCTGAAAGGTTAATTTGCATAAAACGATATTTGGAAGTAAATACGATACATAGATTAAAGGCGAACTTTAGGTGAAACAGTAATAAATAAATAATCAAAGAAATTAAAATAAACCACTTGTGAACATCCCATCCACAAACTAAACCAACAGTGAACTACCTGTTCACCTCCAACCGTAAACCACAAGCTTTCATGAAATCACTATATCTCGTGTGAAATCACCGAGCATTATCCATGACCGAGGATGCGGCTATTCGAATAGTTTTACACTCTGCAGAGTTTGCACAACTGTACCCTCGATCTAAGGAAATCACAATAAGGCCTTTATTGCACGATCACTCACCCAAATGAAAATCAATTTTGTATAACTAACACTAATGACACACCAATGCCATGGCACAAATTTTATAACTGTGGCACCAACCACGATACTCTGTGGCTCCAACCATGATTCAAATCTCATTAAGTCAAATTAATTAATCACATGTGATGATGAACCCATCGAGACTAAAAGCATGGCTAAACATACTAATCGTAACTCTCGTGTGACATCAAACATGGCATCACTAAATACTTTCCCAACCTGTGGTGACAATGGCGTCAGAGTTCTCAAATTATCAAGGAGAGATAATTCAAATTGGGATGATAACTACCATGTCCAAAGGTCTGTATTAAAATAGCAATGTAAGATAATTTGAAACAAAATAATTAAATAATAGGTTGTAAGCTGGGTTCAACATGATCAAAGGACACGACTTGCTTTGGTTATGCTCAGCGAGGTACTCGAGGTCTTCTGGCGTCGCTCCTGCTCCTTCGGAATCGGAATCTAACGAGAGGGGAAGCGACCGAAACAATAAAAATATATAAAATATAAGCAAAAGAACTCCAAAAACTTTGAAACCAGAACCAAAAGCTAGAACTCGATTTTAGATGAATTTAGAAAAAAGAACGGGCTCAATCGGAGCTAGGACAGAGGAGAATGGGCTCTCAAAAAATTAAATCTAAAGAAAAGACTAAAATTAAAAAATTGCACTATGCTGTGAACCCGGTACATGGAAAAGCCAGTCCACGGTGGACCCGATCCACGGAACAGTGCATGCGGGCGGTAGTGCTGACGTGGCAGCTTAGGGCAAACGTGGCACATTGGGGTGTTGACACGTGGCAGTGCTGACATGGCTGCTGATGTGGCAACTGACGTGGCAGGTTAGGGCTGACGTGGCACATCGAGTTGTTGACACGTGGTAGTGCTGATGTGGCACTGACGTGGCGGGACACGTGGCCTTGGGCTGACGTGGCTAGGGCTGACGTGGCGGCTCGGGTGCGGTGGCGGCGCGGCTAAGTTGGACAGTTGAGTTGCGGCCATGTGGCGTGATCACGGCCGTTGGTTTAGATCGGGTTGGACGGCCGTCGGATTGGCAACGCGCGGCAGCGCGATTTACGAAAGGTCGCGGCACGAACGTGAGGCAGGAGCGGGCGTGGACGCAGGCGTTGGGACCGAGGCGGAGCGCGGGCGCGCGCGGTGACCGAGGGGCGGAGCGTGCGTGCGCGGCACGGGTATGGGCGTCAGCGCGTTGGCAGGGTCCGGCGGGTCGGCGGTGACGGAACGTGGGGCTCACTGGCAGGGAAGGGTTTGGGGTGGCGGCGCTTACCGACGCAGACGGGGAACGGCGGAGGTCGCAGTCTTCGGCGAGGGCGAGGAAGATGGCGGAGGCGTGTGGAACGGTGAAGCTCCGCGATGAGGGCGATGCCACACAGAAACGAGGGCAGTGAGACGAGGAATGGCGGCGGGGCTTCAGGGTGTTGAGGGCGGTGGTGGCAAGGGCGACGTGCTTTTAAGCATGCACCCTGAGGGAGTTCGGGTCGAAGACGAGCGGGCGAAGCGAGTTCGCATTGGAGAGGACTGCAGGACAGGGCGACGCGTGGTAGGCGAGGAAGGATCGGACGGTGCGAGGTTAGTCCGGGCGAGGCACAGGCACGGGCGACGCGGCCGTTGGCGGATGGAAACGCGTGGCGAGGCGGGGGGGCGGATCGAACGGCCGAGCAGGCAGCGGGCGAACAGCGAACGCGCGGGGTGAGGGGGCGTCCGGATGAGTGCCGTGTGTCATGCGGGGGAATCGGGCGGTAAACGCACTGGATCAGCGGAGGCGGCTTGGGCACCGAGTGCGGGCGCACGCGGGCACACGCGGTCGGGCCGGAAGCCAACGCGTGGCCGAGGGAGGTGGGCCGGAGGGGTTTCGGCTCACGGGGTTTAAAGATTTTTCCCGATTTTTTTTTCCAAATCCGAAATAAATCAAATGGCTATAGAAAAATAGCAAATAAATCTAAAAAATTCACCAAAAATATCAAAAAATTCTTTGAGACCTGAGGAGCTCAAATAAAATATTTCCAGATTATGTTGAAGTTTATTAAATCATTTTAATTTCTAAAAATTCAAAATAAGCTTTATTAATTCCAGAAAAATACCAGAAATTTATTTTTAAAAACATGGTTTTAAAAACTCCAGAAAATTAGGATGTTACACTTATCCTAAGCCCATGAGTTCTAATCCAATTCCAGCAACAAAGGGATCCGAAACCCTTTCTAACATGGGTTTTTTCAAAATTCTAATTTTTCCAACTCATAACATGTTGAAGCCTCTAGAACTGCATCTCCCGTAGCTTCTCCACGCATCATCCACTTTGATCTCCACGTGCCCAAGCATGAACCCGACCATCGCGTGACATCCTCGACCATTTGAACCTCGGATCTCTCCATCCTAGTCCCGGTCCATCTCGTCATCGATCATGATCGTCTCCATACTCAACTTGCACATGCAAAAACCAAAGAAATATTTTTTAGCATAAGTTCTCTCCAATTTGACCGACATCAGTCCACGCACATACACCACACACCTCAAATAACAATAAGCAATGTTATCAATTATTCATCAATAAAGTATTGTAGACCTAGCCACAAGGTATAACAATATCTCACTTAATAAATACATTGACAACACCTTAAGATAACATGATTTTTAACAGATTTAAGTGAAGAACTGAAGTAGAAAAATATTTTAAGCCACAAATCCCAAATCTGTTTTAAATTTCTCCCCCTCAACACAAGAGAAACAATTTCTCAAATTTCTCCAATATCTCTTCATTCTCTCCCCCTTTGGCAATGTAATCATCAAGAACTCTAAAGAAAGAATAATTCTAAGAAAGAGCACCGAGAGTAAAAATCAAGAAGTTTTGTAGATTATCAAAATCACTTTGCATTGATTTAATAACATAATAGATCTAATGATGATGATGATAAAATGACTTAGGACTGTGCAGTGCTAAAACTTGATTTAGGATAATTAATTGACTTAAAACAAAAATTTGATACACTGGTGCATAGTAGGATGTGATTGGGTCATGTATTGCATTTACGCTTCTGTTAGTTTATTCAATTATAACTGAGTATTGAATTGTTGCTTAAATTAGTGTTATACTATTGATATTGTTGTTCTTGAGCTAAGCTCTTGGTTGTTCTTCCTGGTGATCACTTATGGCGGGGGGTTGATGCCGTGGACGTGGTGGAGGATATGGTCGTGGGTGTGGCCCGGTGGTGCCACCACTCCTAACTGAGGAAAACATTAGTGAGGTGGGTGAGGAGGTAGCTTTGGCTTCTCAGTCAGCCGTTAGCGCTCAAGCGATTTTGGGCGTCCTATTACAGGACCTCTAGAGGGAGGTTCAAGCGCTTTGTCAGCAGGTGTAGATAGCTTCTCCTACTGCAGGCGCACCTTTTGCTGTCCCTGTTGTTGCACCGGCCCCACCGGAGGTGAGGATAAGCCTTCGTGAGTGGATGACGCTCAGTTTGGACACTTTCGATGGAGTGGGCACGTCGATCCAGGCAATAGACTGGCTTCACTACATGGAGATGCAGTTTGGGGTCCTGGAGATGACCTCATAACAGAAGGCACGCTTTATGGATTTTGAGAGAGAGCTTATCAGTGAGAGGTAGGCTTCTAGTGGTTCGGTTGCTTCTGGTGGAACTGGTGGTGGTTTTCAGCTTCACGTTTGGCCCCATAGGCTAGACAGTAGCAGCAACAGCCAACTGGTTGTTAGTGGATACCATTTGTTTGTGTGAGGTGTGTGCCAATTTGAGCATGCCAACTTCGGTATGTGAGAATGGGCAAGATGCTGATGCTCTTGCGGTTGGGGACAATGCTGACTTTGCGTTCTTGGATATGTGTGGTAATGTCATCTACTTGGATATCACTAGCAAGGCGGAGAAGGTGTATGAGGTGACACCGTGGCATAAAGATTTTGTTAGTATCCATCCCTCTTATGATGATCTGGTCTCTTGCCTTCCCTGTGCTGAAAGAAAGATTCGACCAAAAGGAATGATGCGGTATGGTTTGTCTCTCAGTGCACTTTGTAGTGCTGCAGTCTCTTGTCTGGTTTATCTGTCACAATGTGCAGTATGCCATTTCCACATCTAGTTTAAGACGTTTTGCGATGTGCATTATGCTAGTCTCTTATCTAGTTTAAGATGTTTCACGATGTGCATTATGCTAATCTCTTATCTAGTTTAAGATGTTTTGCAATGTGCATTATAAAAGTTGAATATCTAGTTTACAATGGTTCATTATGTTTATTTCTAGTTGAAACCTTCAGATGGAGTCGGTACAAACACTATCCTTTAGTAGTGGAAAGAATTTGCATGGCTGCATTATTTGTTCTTCTGTAACTTCTGCTACTGGTTGAAAGAAACCAAATTAATAATTCTGATTGCACTGTCCAAAGATGAGAAACATAAGTGAAAAAGATGGCTGAGGAAGCTGCTTCAGAGTGAGTACAGCCAAGTTCCTCGAAATGCAGCAATTTAACAGCATCGACTCAATGATAACAGTACTCTAGCTGTTTTAGATCATATCAGGCATCAACTCAACTTCATTTAACCTCTGTAGATCAGTAACAGAGACTGACAGATAGTACTGCTATATCATCACATACAACTAGTTCAACTTTTTTCTTATAATATCATGTTTTGGCTTCAGAATTCATGTCTCCCTAGACATCTTTTTTAGATGAAATGGGCAGATCTTTATTACTGTGAGGTATGACAAAGGATAGTCCATATGGATTTACCTAGTACATGAGCTGACTCATTACATTCATAAAACATGAATGAATGAGAACTTAGAAGGTGTGAAGATAGACCGTTTGATGTTGTGGATTGTTGCTCCAATATGCGAGGCGTTGTCCTTAACTTCATTCAGCTTCCCAACTATGGGACAAGCAGTGTGAATTCTGAAGCTACAATCAACTGCATTTGCCTCCCTAGGGTCCTTATACCTGTTGATTTCCAACCAGTTCAATTCAGCCTATGTTCGTATCATCATTAACTAAACAATCAAGCAAGCTAATTATTCTTTTTCGTTCTCTACTTAAAAATAGTTTGTTACTTTGATTTCTAGATGTGGTTGTGTTAGAAATAGGCCTAGGAGACCCATTTTCTTAATTCGAAAGCATTAATGTTTTAGTATCATATTGTTAAAGCAAGGTGGGGGGATCAATTTATAATGTGGTGTCTATGTCACTCCTTGAATTATGGATAGAGTGACATGAGTAGGGCTTTGGCTAATCACATGCACCAACATGCACGCATGCGCTTATTCGCGTATTTTTGCACGAAATTCACGTGATTTGTGACTTGGCGCGCTATTTGGCAGACCAAATCTACCATTATTTTTACTAAAATGTGCATCTCTCTCTGTTTGAATGAGATTCAAACATTTGAATTTATGGCTTTATTGGGTTTGATGACAAGCAGTTACCAGTCGGTAAATGGCTGGTTAAATATATCAGTTACCAATGGGTAAATGACTATTTTTAATTATGTTAGTTATCAATCTGTCTATATATATAACTCTAGAGACGTCCAGAGTATAGCCAAGAGTCTCACTGTCTCCATTCTCTTCCTCCTGCGAACTTGTGTTGTTTTGCTGCGCCGCCTGAGCGTCGTCGACTCTTCTTACCCAGCGTGTACCGTGAAAAAGGGGCGAGGTATCTCTAAGCTGTTGCTGCCATGAAGACCTGTATTGGGGGCAGTAATAAGGTTTTTAGGCAGCGCACATCTACACGACCACTCACTTCACAGCATCATCTACGTTTTACACTATATCGAGCCTGCACTACTTCCAATTCATCATCAAGCCCAATATTAAGTCGTTCGCACGTTCGATCGACTTTAATACTGTATTTTCTTTGTGTATTTTTCTGAAGCACAAAAAGTAGCCTGTTGTTAGTTATGTGTTTTGCATCACTAGTTTATTATATTTGTCTCCTGTTAAAATTTAGAATTAAAATATTACCTACATTTCCAATATTCCAGAAATCTTATTGTGAACTTTGTTGCACTACAGAAATAGTTAGTGCTTCTGATACGATGAAACCTTAGAGGTTTTCTAGTCGACAATAAGGTTTCTAGGTAGCGCATATCTACGCGACCGCTCACTTCACTGTGTTATCTACGTTCTACACTACAATGAGCCTGTGTTGCTTTCTATTCTTCATCAAGTCCAACAGTAAGTTGTTCGCGTCTTCTATCGAATTTAATACTGTATTTTCTTTGTGTATTTTCCAAAGTACAATGAGTAGTCTACTGTTAGTTATGTATTTTGCATCGCTAGTTTATTTTATTTGTTTTCTAGTAAAATTTAGAATTAAAATATTGCCTATGTTTCCAGCATTCCAGAAATCTTGTTTTGAACTTTCTTACAATACAGAAATGGTTAGTGCTTCGGATGCGCTGAAACCTGAGAGGTTTTCTGGTCGGCAATAAGGTTTCTGTATAGTGCACATCTGCTCAACCGTTCACTTCACTGCATCATCTACATTCTATACTGCATCGAGCTTGCACTGCTTTCTATTCTTCATCAAGCCCAATAGTAAATCATTCGCATGTTCGATCGACTTTAATACTGTATTTTCTTTGTGTATTTTTTGGAGTACAATAGGTAGGCTGTTGTTAGTTTTGTGTTTTGCATCACTAGTTTATTATATTTGTCTCTTTGTAAAATTTGGAATCAAAATATTATCTATATTTTCAACATTCCAGAAATCTTATTGTGAACTTTGCTGCAATATAGAAATATTTAGTGCTTCTAATGCGATGAAACCTGAGAGGTTTTCTGATCACAACTTTCGTAGACGATAGACTAGAGCCAAGTATCCAAATTTATCCATTTATGATTGAGCAATTTATGCAATCTGATAATGCAAACGACATTGTTCTTGGTTGCATTCTGACTATTCTAGTAGTTCAACTTAATGATCTATACATGGACTACAAGTCCGCTACAGAGTTGTGGGATACACTAAAGTACAAATATGCACAACATGTGTGAGCAATTTTTTGACTTTAGCATGGATGAGGCTAGTCCATAGTTGGATAAGCTCATAACCTCCAACTACTAGTTGGTGAGATTGTGCACCTGGGCTGTGTGTTGCCTCCTAAGTTTGTGGCTACGGACATTTTTGCTAAACTCTCTGCTTTTTAGCGGGATTTTACCACTAGCTTGAAACACAACAGGAAAAAAATTTATGTTGAGGATCTCATTACTGCCCTTGATGTGGAAGAAAAAGTAAGAGCAAAAAATGCACCAAGCATCTCTGGTTAGAACAATACAAATTTTATAGAGAAAAAGACTGCAGCAAAGAAGTACAAACCCAACAAACTGAACAAGACAACTAGCTTTAAAAAGAAGAAAATTAAGAAAAATGATTTGAGAGACATCACCTGTTTTATATGCGAAAAAGACGACCATATGGCTAAGGACTGTCGCTTTCGCAAAATCAGAGATGGTGAACAGCCAAAAAAGAATGATGTCAACGTGATCATAAGCAAGATTGAGAAAAAGGATTTGAGAGACACACTTGCTTTATATGTGAAAAAGACGATCATTCTTTACATCAGTGGCACATGCGGGGCACATAAAATCTTTCTAATTCAAAAAATTCTTTACATTAGCTTTATGTCTCAGTGAATTATTAATTATATTTCTCATCATTCTAAGACTTAGGTAGCCTAATCTATCATGCCAGAGACAGAAAAGTTCAAAGCTTTTAAATATAGTTTTCAAAGAAGTATAGGCTGTGGGTGCCTTAATATTAGGGTTGTACAGCCCAAATTCGAATGAAGTCTTTCTAATACCCTTTTTTCACTTGCTTTACACTTTGTAATGAGCAGGTATGCCTTAGAATACTATTCTTAGTCTCAACATGAAACCATTAGCTCGAATATCATTAAAACTTAGGAGAATTCTAATCGATTCTAATTACAATAAAGCTTCTTTAATAACCAAAGTTGTGCCCATTGAGAGTATAATTATGGCTCTTCTTGAACCTATTATATAAGCATCGCTACCAGTGATTGTCATAATACTATTTGCATTCTTACTAATCAACTGAAACAATTTTGTCTCTCTCAAGATGGTATTTGTTGTGCCACTATCAGCTAAGCACACTTCCTCCATACAGCGCCACACACGTTCTAATATAAAGTAAATTATTAATATGTAGTAGAAGACAATCAACACATAAATAAAATACTTCAAAATATTAGAATATATCATGCTATTATTAACTAAATTAATTAATTAATTAATTAATATCATCCAACCATCATGAGAAAATAAATTGCTTGAGTATCATCAATACAAAATCTAACCTATTCCTTTCATACAAGAAATAAATGACATTTGAAGTCCAGATGTATTCTGTGCATTAGACTGAATCTGCTAAGAAATCTGAGACTTTAGTTGCTATGTTCTCAGGGGTGAGATGCTCTTCCTGGGAAATCATAGCAGCAACGGCTACAATATCATGGGGGTGCCGCTGCGGGAGTGGAGTCAACCTCTATCGGCGTAGGCAGCTGCTCAGAATTCTCCCTCTCGACAAAGGTAAAGTGGTTTTCATGCTGCCCTTTGCCACTCTTCTTCTTTTTGGCCTGGAAGGCATCGGCGACGTGTTGTGACTCTTTACAGATCTACGATCAGTGCCCCTACTTGCCTCATTTGTAACAGGTTTCATCTTGTTGACCATATGGCTTGTCGTCCTGCTTTGGTTTACTAGCTATATTTTCCTGTGGAGCATTGACTTGCCTTTCTGAGCTGCAGTTTTGCCCTTCCTTCTCCTTTTCTTCATTATAGGCATCTGCACTTTGTAGCTCCCAGCATTGGCCTCACAGCCAGCGGAGCTCTCAGGTGGCTATGCGATAAAGTTTTTGTAGAAAACTTTATCCTGGGCCTCTACAACCTATATAATATCAATCAATTCAACAGACTCTTTGTAGCCGTCTTGATGATAGTTGCATGTAGACTGCACTGTACTAGGGTGGAAGGTGGAGAGGATCTTCTCAATCTTTTGCACATATGTGATCTGCCTGCCACAAAGTTACAGATTGGTATAAATTTTGTACAGAGCAGAGTTGTACTCCCTGACCATCTTGAAATCAGCAATTCTCAGTCGGATCCATTTCTGTTCTGCTTGAGGAAGAATGGTTTACTTTAACTTCTCGAACCGCTTTTTCAATGCAGTCTACAAGGCTAACGTGCTCTTTTCTACCATGTACTCCTAGACAGAAGATCATTTTCCTCAAGGGTGGGTTTGGCGTCCTATGGTGCACCAATCCCAATAGCTACATAGAGTTTCTTGGCTTCAAGTACGATCTCGACATCGAAAACCCAAATCAAGTAGTTTTGACCATGCTGGGCCAGGTCCTCGAACTCTCGATTCGTAATATCTGTCATCTACATGTGCATAAAAGGAATATATAAATTTACTATAGGTAAACATGCATGAAATAAATTGAATAATGATACAAAAGGTCCACGTGATATTCCAGAATTCTCTGCGTATTTTCTATAATGTTTACTGTTAATTTCAACAATTAAAGGTAATTTAAGTTATTACGATTAATCAAAATAGTAAGTCAATGCAGAAAAGCATAAAACATAATAATAGTGCTAAACATACTTCAAATATGAAAAACAACTGAAAATTTGAATTTTCGATGCCCTTTTATGCTAAGATATGAATTTTCAGTGAATTCCACAATTTTTGTGGACTTATCTGCTAATTTTCAGTTCTAAGAAAATTTTTTGCGTAATTCGCCAAATTTTTGGGGGCTTATTTGCAAAATTTGGGCGCCGGCACCCCCTCCCATTTTTTCTTCTTTTCTTCTTCTTCCGACCGGGCCTCTTTCATTTTCTTTTCCGGCCCATGCCGGCTTGCTCAAAAGGAGGGGGCACGACGCGGCGGTGACCGGGAGGCTAACAGCGGCGGTGCGCACGGGCCAAGCTGTGGTAGCCAAGCGTCGTGCGGGAGGCGAGCGGGTGGCGGCTGCGTCCAAGGTTGAGCAACGATGGCACCTCATGTTGGAGACGGTAACGGCGGCTACACCCGAAGCTGAGCGACGGAGGCGCCGGCAACACAACTGCGTGTATGGGTTTGCACCATAGAATAATAATCTAGAAAGTAAAATTTACAAAAATTTAAAGTGAACTAGATAGATAATTCAATCTATGAGTACATCGATAATAACCTTCGATGTACCAGAGCAATTCGTGTTGATAACGTACCGAGGAATCATCGCTGGCGAGTCCAGTCCGAATGATTCCTCCTAGACAGAAGATGAATAATCACAGAATAATGCAAGAAAATAATAGATTGAACACAAGAGAGGGCGGAACTCTTCTTTTTCTTTATTACTTTCTCCTCCAAAGGTACAAATTACAGTAATTAGAACCCCTTATTTATAGACTAAGTGGTGAGATGCCTACCATAGGCTAGGCTTACAGGCCCATGTTTCTTACACTGCTACAGACAGGCCTATCACAGACGGTTCGGAACCGTCATCACAGACGATTTTCGAACCGTCTGTTTTTATGTGTCAGTGATAATAGGTGGTTATCACAGACGCCTCTCAAGCCGTCTGTGATAACTCACATTACAGACGGTTTTTGCAAACAACCGTCTGTGATATAGTGTCTATCACAGATGGTTGTTGTGTATAACCGTCTGTGAAAGTCTACTATCACAGACGGTTGTTTGCAAAAATCGTCTGTGATAGCAATTGCAACAGCAGTTTTATTTGCTATTTTTTGGCTAGCCTCAGGATATGCTAGCCATGCCCTCTGAAAGCAAGCAACAAGATTACAACATATATATACACTGTGTAACAAGATCACATACATTGCAGATACACAGATCTGACAAAAGAATCACATACAATTTTGCAACTAAAAGTTACACAGATAATAAGTTAATTGCAACTGATCAGTGAATTACAAATGTAACAAACGTCCAACAGATGACAAACAAATATAGAATGAAAATCGTCACACTGTTCTGACTAATGTTTGATTAAGCACACAACTGAGTGATTTGTACAATTGCATCTAATGTTTCAACATCTAATGATCACCATTGCTGGGGTAGAACTCTCCAGCCTTTTTTATACACTGTGCTAGTAAGAACCCGGAGAGTGTTGCACGAATTTCGACGAGTTGTTCAAGATCATATGTACTTACGTCGAAGTCCACCCGCTATTGCTAGGAGCAATAAGTCATTAATTAGCATGTGTGTGTATATATACATATATAATCAAAAAATAATAATTATTGCAAGAACATGACAAACCTCTGGATCATCGATCTTACTATCCACGATTACCTTCATATGACGGCAAACGTAGAATCCACATACGTTGCCCTGTAGTTGCTGGTGACACTGCAAAAATTGCATTACGTACATAGGTATTGTCAATTCTAGAGACATTATAACAAAGTGTGATATAGAATTGTTGTGTTGTAGCGGGTACCGAAAATCGCGTGTTGTATCGCAGCGTGTCACTAGATTTATCGTGTCTTCCTCTCTAGGCAACATAAGCGGCAAACGACCTACGTGATTCAAAAAAGTTAGCCTCGGCCGTTGCAAACGAAGGAAATATTACAATAAAGTTATGTATGGAGGAAATGAGTTTACTTGTTAAGAACTTCTTGCACACAACTGAAGTCGTGGTTACTCCTAAGTAGGGAATCAAGGTATATTACCTTGCTCCACTTTGGTATAATCACAATCAGAATCCAGTATTGCCTAGTCATGTACACACCATAGTGATTAATCCTAAGTTCATGTTGCATGTAAAGTACAAATAAAACATATGTGGCAACTAGTGAAGCACTTACCCTTGGTTGAAAGAAAACATAATGTACTCCTTGTCGATGTGAGTAAGCAATCCCTTCGTTATGTAATCTTGCACGATGGATTCATTATCTTTGATAACTGGATCGGAGACCAAGTGAGGGTCGAGGAAACCCAACGGTTGTCGCGATCACCGGACTCCTTGGATCATGCATCTATACAAAAGGAAAGAGTAATGACATTTATCGGTATAACGTGAATGTAGAACTTCATTGTACAGATACACTTACGGTGTCGGCAGTAGAAAGCGGCGTCGAGTTCGTCGAGATTGAATAATAAAAATAAGTCATCGAATGTCACGACGATGTAGCCTGTGTCGTGGAGGAAATGCTGCTTCGTATATTTCACAGTGAATGCACTCTGCCGGTTTGGCTTCTTGTTGGACTTCTCCATGTACCAGGCATACAATGTATTGCAAATCATGCCAAGCCTGAGTAATTATGACTCAGGGACCAACGACACTCCTAGAGTGAACTTCCGTGGCACGGGAGGCTTATTTTTCTTCCCTTGAGTCTTATAGCCTCGCTTACGATGCGTTCTCGGTGGCGTCTCGGCGGGAGCCAATGCAATGGGCTTCCGAACCGGAGCTGAAGGTGGAGCCACCGGAGCTGATGTGACAGGTCCAGGGCGATGTCCCTCTTGCGACACTGGAGATGGAGCCGCCGGAGCCGATGTGACAGGTCCAGGGCGATGTCCCTCTTGTGACACTGGAGGTGGAGCCACCGGAGCCGATGTGACAGGTCTAGGGCGATGTCCCTCTTGGGACACTGGAGGTGGAGATCGTGGCACGGACAAGTCGAGGGCAATGTCCCTCTTGGGCCACTGAACGAATGTGTGGATAGCGTCCCCTAATGTCTTAATCTCTTCGTTTGGGGGCTTCTCAAGAGGGACGGTGTTAAAAATATCATTAATCATGTCCACCTGGACCTTTATGAAACCGGTCTCTACTTGTACACCGTGCACCAACAGACTTGACAAAGAATGGATACACCATCCCCCGCCCAGCGTCAACGGGAATAGAGCCAATAAGCCTGACTCTGAGGATGCAAAGCATGGGCACCTACATAACGACCCAAGATGAGTTAAGGCGTCCACCAGAGAGATCTATGCAGCATTCTAAAGAGGTGCATTACCTGAATGTCATCGATAGGTAAGTGGGCGTCGCTATGTTCAGTATTTGGTGTGGACGCACAACTACTGCAACGTTGAGGGGGACTGGGTACCGCAGTAGGAGTAGTAGGGGTGGGTTGCGGACTTGTCTCGGTTCTTCCCTCCATGAATCTATCTCTCCACGAAGTGAGGCAGTCTGCTCTTGAAGTGAGGCAGATAGTTGTTCCTGAAGTTGAGCACGAAGCTTCTGTTTCATTTGGTCGTTGCGGTACGCCTTGGATATCTTCCAACTCCTATATGTCTCAGAGTAATCTGGAAATCCGTGCTTCCAAGATACGTAAACCCCAAAGCCTCGTGTGCGACCTGGGTGCTCCTTGTTTCCCAAGGCCTGTGATAGTAAATCTCTCTCCCTGTATTCTTGAAAGGTTCCACGAGAATATTCGATAGTCAATGATTACTGCAAGAGGCAATTAATCATGTTATTTTTGAACCCACTAAGTTCAAGAGGTGTTAACAACTATATAGTTTAATTTATCTTACCAGGCGTTGGGACACTTCCTCATCTGCGAGATTTTTGAAAGAGACACCAGAAGATGTGGTTGATGACCTCGCTCTTAACCAGTTTCGAGCACGCTCGTTTGCGATCCCGGCAAATGGCGGGGAGGCCTTCGATCGGAGTGCGACCTCGTCCTGCATCCTCCACTGCGGGATTTTACCCGCGTACCTAGCGGTGCCGAGTCTGTGAGGGTGAGTGTTTTGTGATTGGATAGCCTTGTGCGCCGCACTTTGTTGTTCAAATTCAGCCGTTGTCTTCATCTGCACAAAGGCCTTCCATGCTTCCGGCGACACGAAAGGATACTTTGTGAAGGGCGTAAGATCCTTGGCCACGTACCGCGTCACAAGAGTGCTCTTAACATTCTTCCATGCTTTTCCCATTGAGAGGAGCGCGTGCCGTCGTACAAGTCCCTGTACTTCTGCTGGGATCTCGAATGAATGTGTAACTTCCTCCCATAGCTGATTTTTCTGATCGTTTGACAAATCTCTCCAGCTTGCTATGGTGATGGGGACCCGTTCCCTTCCAATTATCCCGCAGGTACTCTGAAATGATGCAATTACTTTCTTCGGTTGTAGAGGGACCCCATCCGGAGAGACCACCGTGATGGTCATTCGGCCATCTGGCCTTTTCGATACTCCTCGGCCACGCTTAATTTTCCCAATCTTGGGAGCGTGAGACCTAGATGACGACGACGAAACCTGTGAGGACGCCATCTCTCTTCTAAGAAAAAAATAACTGCAGTGTGTCACTAGCCTGTGAGGTGTGGGCCTAAACAAAGTGTGTTACTAGCTTCATGCCCTTTGAAGGTCTATGTGGTATATCTCTAGCTATAGCTAGCTGCTAATAATTCATATATAGCAATATAATTCTAGTATGATTATGTGAGCACAAAGATGACATCAATCGAAATACAAATGTCATAACATGTATGTAATCAATATGACAATGTAGCATATATGACAATGTATCAATATGACAATGTATCAATATGACAATGTAGCATATATGACAATGTATCAATATGACAATGTATCAATACAAATTTCCAGCATGTGTAAATTCGGCCAGCATATATATCAATATGACAATGTAGCATATATATCAATATGACAATGTAGCATATATATCAATATGACAAATCTAAAACCTAGCTAGAGTCTGGGGAGGAGGGCACCGGAGTCGGGGGAGGAGGGTGCCGGGCTCGCGGGGGAGGAGGGAGCTAGAGTCGAGGGCGGGAGCCGGGCCTGGGGGAGGGAGCGGCGTCGGGGAAGGAGGGCACTGGAGTCGGGGGAGGGAGCGGCGTCAGGAGGGAGCATCGGCGTCGGGAGGGGGCGTCGGCGGGAGGGCGCGGCGTCGGGAGCGACCGACGCGCGCGGCGTCGAGGGAGCGTCGGCGGGAGAAGCGGCGTCGGGAGCGACCAGCGGCGTCGTCGGCGTCGGGAGGGTAGGGCGGCGCGAGATATCGAGGCGCTAGAGATCTAGAGTGCGAGTGCGGAATCTATGCCTAGTTGGGGTATTTATAAGGAACACTATCACGCAGCGGTTCCCTTAAGGAACCGTCAGCGATATCTCTATCACGATGGTTCTAGAAATAAACCGCTCGTGATATGATACTATCACGAGCGGTTATCATGTAAGAACCGCTCGTGATATGATACTATCACGACGGTTCTCCACTTATAACCGCTGCGTGATAGTATCATATCACGACATTTTTACCTTATAACCGTCGTGATAATATAATATCACGACGGTTATAAGTGGAGAACCATCGTGATAATCGCCATGATTTATTCTAAGTGTATAACCGTCTGTAATAAGCCTTTGCCCACTGCTTGTTGATCTGTAATAAACCTTTGCCGGCTGGCTGTTGTAACTACACTACCAGCATTCAATAGGACCTGTCACAGAGTGTAATGAATATAACTACTCCTACCAGCATGCAAATTCACAAATACAGTTCTAAGTCATTTTACAATTGCAATAAAACATATATAGTTACATTTATTACACATAGCTATTTTATTTTAAATAAAGCCCTTCACGATGATCGACACGCATGTATCTTGTTTCATCGTCTTGTTCTTCCTCGAGCCTGATGCCGTCTCCGAATGGAGGCAAATCATCAAATTGATTGTACTCTTCCTCATCCACAACATTCTCAACTCCGACAATCCTTCTTTTTCCCTGAAGAACTACATGGCGCTTCTTATTTGCCGGGTCGGTTACATAAAATACTTGAACAACTTGCCTTGCGAGTACGAATGGTTTGGCTTTGTATCCTACACATTCGATGTGTACGGTAGTGACACCGTACTTGTCGACCTTTACACCCCGTGGAAGATGGACCCAACGGCACCGAAATAGAGGAATCTTGAAAATTACGTAATCAAGCTCCCAAATCTCCTCTATAAGCCCGTAGTACGAGCTTGGGCCAGCGGTACTGACGTGCGCATCATAGGCATCTATGCGGACATCTGAGTTCTGCACAGTGCTCTTTTTATCCTGATCTGTTGTATAAAATGTGTAGCCATTAATGTCGTATCCTTGTCATGTCACAATTGTAAATTTTGGCCTTTTTGCCAACCATTGTAGTGTTTCACTTGACGACCTCCTAGTCAATTGCGCCTTCAACCATTCGTTGAACTGACGATTGTGTTGTCTCGTGATCCAAACTTCTGACTGGCCTGCATTCTCTTGACGTAGCATGTCCTTGTGCTCTTCAATATATGGGGTCACTTCAGTCATGTGTTGTAAAACTGTGAAATGGGCTTGACCATACGTATTTTGATCCGGAGTTATTGCTTTCCTTCCGATAGTCCCGATACCCTCTAACCTCCCCTCGTGACGAGATACAGGTACACCTATCAGATCGACCTGAGCCATGTAGCCGATGCAGAATTCAATGACCTCTTCTGTTGTATAACTTTCGATGATACTATCCTCCGGTCGAGATCGATTGCGTACATAGGACTTGAGAATTCCCATGTACCTCTCGAAAGGGTACATATGACGTAGAAACACGGGGCCGTATATTTTTATCTCTTTCACAAGGTGGACAATGAGATGGACCATGATATCAAAAAATGATGGAGGGAAATACATCTCTAAATGACATAGAGTTGTCACCACCTCGGTTTGCAGAGTATCTAGTCCATCGGGATCAATGACCTTCTGAGCAATTGCGTTAAAGAAATAACACAACCTTATGATTGTCACTCGAACCTTGTTCGACAAAATACTTCTAATTGCAACAGGTAGCATTTGTGTCATTAGCACATGGCAGTCGTGGGACTTCATTCCAATTAATTTCAAATGTTCCATGGAAACAATTTTCTTCGTGTTGGTGGAGTGACCGGATGGAACTTTGACACCATGTAAGGACTGGCACAGTTCAGTTCTCTCGGACTTAGACAGAGTGTAGCAAGCTGGGGGAAGGTATGTCCGGCCTTTATCGGTCTCTATCGGTGCTAACTCGGTCCTGATGTTCATAGCGATCAAGTCACGTCTTGCGTTAACACCATCCTTAGTTTTATCAGGAATGTTCAATAAGAGACCAATCAAACTGTCACATACATTCTTCTCTACGTGCATGACATCGACGCAATTGCGAACTTCTAAGTGCTCCCAATAAGGCAAGTCTCAAAATATTGACCTTTTTTTCCACATGTTCTTCCTCAATTTACGCCCCTTTCCAAGCATAACGTTTATATCCTTGATCATATCATACACCTCTTTCCCGCTAAAAGATCTTGGTACTGAGTCATCTTCTTTTTTTCCATCAAATTATTTTTTCTTCTTGCGGTATGGGTGATACTTTGGAAGGAACCTACGGTGACGCATGTACACAGTTTTACGCGAGTTGTTCAACCACACACTCTCGGTATTGTCTAAGCAGTGCGGACACGCTTTGGCTCCTTTTTTCTTCACCCCGACAGGTTACCAAGGGCAGAAAAATCATTAATGGTGCCAGAACAACATAGCGCGTAGAGTAAAGTTCTCTCGTTTGTCCGCATCCCATACATGTACCCTTCGTTTCACAAGATTGCAAGATCTTCTACCAATGGTGCTAGGAACACATCAATATCGTTGTCGTTGCTTGGCCCTTGGATAAGTAGTGACATCAAAATATACTTCCGCTTCATACACAGCCAAGGAGGAAGGTTATACATGCATAGAGTCACGGGCCAGGTGCTATGTCGGCTGCTCATGTTACCAAAAGGATTCATTCCATCTGTACTCAATCCAAACCTTATATTTCTCGGTTCCACACCGAAATCTACAAACATCCTATCGATGTTCCTCCATTGGGCAGAATCAGCAACATGTCTTATCATTCTGTCTTTCTTACGCTGCTCCAAGTGCCAACGCATCAATCTTGCATCCTTGCGGTTTGCAAATAAACGCTTCAAACGGGGGATTACAGGAAGATACCACAACACCTTAGCAGGAGGTCCTTGCTTCACCTCGATGCCCTTTCCATCATCAGAGTCATTTTTACGCTTGTATCGGGATGCTTTGCACACCGGACAAACATTTAAGCTAGCATACTCTTTACGGTACAGGATACAATCATTCGGAATGCATGTATTCTTTCTACTTCCATTCCTAATGGACAAAGAATCTTTTTGGCTTGATAGGTGGTTCTAGGCAACACATTTCCCTTTGGAAGCATGTCCGCTAGGAGACTAAACAATGCCGTGGAACTCTTGTCGGATCAACCATTGCTTGCCTTCAATTTCAGTAGTTCTAGAACTGATGACAACCTCGTGTATTGCGGCTTGCATCCCGAGAACAAAGGTTTCTCCGAGTCCTCCATCAAGCCCTCGAATTTACCAAACTCTCTCTCCGTAGTTCCTTACGCATCACGTAACATCTGATCCAGATTGTCATCCTGCGATCCATCCGTGGCCTCATGATCAAAACCACAGTCCACAACAGGCATATCGTTGTCCCCATCGACTATGTCATAACTACCAGCTTCTTGTGTACACTTCTCTTCACCGTGACTGGTCCAACATTCGTACCCTTTTCTGAAACCCCTTCGAATCAAGTGAGCTTCGATCTGCGGTGAGTTGCTAAACATCTTGAGATTATCACAGTCAATACATGGACAGTACATATATTTTATCCCCTTCTTTAACATATCCACTCGCCGCTCTTCTAAAAACAGACACGCCAATAATATACTCTTCACTCACACGGTTCTCAATGTACATCCAGCTTCGATCCATTTCCGCTAGCTACACAAGTAACAAATGGTTGCCAAAAATGATTATTACCGCAACTAAGAAGATCCATTATCATCTCTAAGCCATCCATTACAAAAACATATATGCATAATTAAAAGTAATTGAGTACTAACCTCTGATTAGATCACTAATTAGAAGATAGCGATATATTTTCACCCCGAACTCCCAAAAGCGGCGCCTTGCTCCACCGACACAGCGCATGCAATAAAAAAGATCATCGACCCGTCCAAGTCCAAGTATTAATAGGGCAATTATCACAGACGGTTATCAACACGTACCGTCTGTGAAAATTCTTATCAAAGACGGTTTGTTATACGAACCGTTTGTAATAGTAGAGACATCAAAGACGGTTCGTGTTAATAACCGTCTGTGAAGTATCACAGACGGTTATTAACACGAACCGTCTTTGATGTCTCTACTATCACAGACGGTTCGTATAACAAACCGTCTGAGAACTATCACAGACGGTTATTAACACGAACCGTCTTTGATGTCTCTATTATCACAGACGGGTCGTATTAATAACCGTCTGTGATAGTATCACAGCCGGGTGGCAGTATGAGCCGTCTGTGATAGTTAGGCACAGACGGTTTCGTATGAACCGTCTGTGATTTACCCGTCCAGTATAGCCTGTTTTGTAGTAGTGTTAATAGAAAGTTCGTGTTAGTATGCATGTTTGCATGGGTCATATAGCACTTATACATGATCAACTCGCATGTTTGTACGAGGAATGTACATTTCACGACAAAAATGTTCACATCATTGTATGAATAGAATTGTCATAATGTCTCATTATGAAAATAAGAATTCGTCATAAAAAAGTAAAATAATATATGACAAAAAATAAATGTGTCACAAAAAAATAATTTGTTACAAAAATACCTTGGCATGTAGCCACCCTTCTAACTTGATAATCTATGACTACCGCATTTTGTTACGAAAAATTTTGAATGGTCACAGTTTTAGGGCAAAATGTCCATACTTTCAATAGTGACAAATTTAATACATACGTCATAGAAAAGTTGTTTATTAATAACTTTTATTTTAACTATCAACGAGTATTTGTCACTAAAGCATATATTTGTTATAGTGATCACATGATTAGATATCTGAATGATATGTATAAAAAACCATACGAATGATGTATAGCAAATCTGTTTTTTCTTTTCGTGTGTCCCAAACAGGCGGTGCACGGTTCGAAATTGCAGCTGCATGCAACAAAGCCAACTCATCAAGTGCGGTAACCGCATGAAATCTTCGCAGCTCATCTTTACTATTATAAAAGAAGGAGTTGGTGGTTGACCCGTCGTCACTCCTCTTCTCTCAGCCCTTCGATCTGATTACGAGATAAAATCCGAGCGGTCTATCTCGTAGCCCCCTCCCTCCCACCCCGCGCGCCACCTCCTCCCGCACCCCCCCCGCGCCGCTCCTCCTCCCCCCACCCCGATCTGCCTCCCCCTCGCTCGCTCTTCCCCCGCCGCCTCCTACTCCCCAGATCATTCATGCAAAGTGGATACCCTGCGCAAACACATCCTCCCCCTCTCCGTCCCCCGCACCGCCGCCTCCTACTCCCCCCACCCCTTGCCGCCGCATCCTCCCCTCCTCGCGCCGCCGCCTCCCCCAACCCCCCGCGCCGCCGCCTCCCCCTCTCCGTCCGTTGCCTCCTCCTCCCACCCACCCGCGCGCCGCCTCCTCCCCTCCTCCCACCCGCGCCGCCACCTCCTCCTCCGCTCCGCCGCCGCCTTCTCCTCCCCACCTGCGCCGTCGCCTCCTCCCCGCCACCCTTTCCCGGAGTTTCCTGGTTTCGCTGCTGCCCCCGCCCGTGATCTCCGCGACCGCGACCTGCCGCCACTGCAGATCTTGCCAAAGGAGTGCGGGCTCGGTGAGCTCAGGTGATCCTTGGTTAATTCTACATATCACACACGCTTAAATTTTGGCATGTACGATATATTACCTTTGTTTATTTGTGGTGAGAACTTGATGCTGATGTGATCATTCAATCGCCCAGTCCTCGATGCGCTAGGGAATCGGTTCCATGTGCCAGATGACTCTTGGATGGTTTTTGTTTCTGAAGGCCAATTCCTCTCGCGGATAAGGCCAACTGATTTCCTCAAGGTAACTCTCAGGCTACTTAATTTGATGTACCATTCACTCTACTTGTAGCATGATGTACGTTCACTCTAAGTTCTTAATTTGCAAATGAGTTGTTTTGATACTCATTCATATGATTGTTCTCTGATTGCTGGGTAGGATTTGATGGGGAATTGCTAATAATATGCCTTGTAATTGGTTAACATTTTTTGGAGTAACCGATGTGCATTGTTACAACTTACAGGAAATGTTATTTCTTTCTCAAACATATCATGGTTGCTTATGGAACTTAGTAGTGCTCTATCACGTTTATTCGATGTTAAATGTTAACCTTTTGTTTGTCAGGATGCTCTGGTGAGTAGTGATTACATTCTGACTTGTAATTCCTGTAGGACCTTGAGACATATGTCGGTGTTGATGCAGTCCAAGAGTGGACAAAGCTGCTGGTGAGCTCCCTTTATCTGATATTTAGTTTCTTAGGAAAAAGGTTTTTCAGTTGTAGTAGACTCACTGAACTGCTGAAAAACGCATGATAGGTAATGCATTCCTCTTTGTGCGTTTTAACTCTCATACACTTCATCATGTAAATTTGTACAAGAATCGTGATTCAAATGTGAGAGCAAGATTAATTTTTATGACAAATTATATTTTCATCTTAGGCTACTATTATGGTCCATTAAAACGTGTGCTAATCCAATACTAAAAACAATCTCCCACCATGTTGCATGCCACATCACGTGTTACTGCCTAACGGAGGTCGGCTTCCATTGTTTAGTCGCTACCCTTTTGAAGGTCAACATAATTGCTGGTAAGGAGTTCGTACCATTGTTTTTACAACATGCTGTTATACATATCCGTTCTAATTACTGTAATTCATATTTAGGCGGGTTGTCAACGACGGTAGAGAGCAATTAAATTCATATTCTTCCCGAATTCAAGATATGCCACTAAGTTGGAAGGTATAAGTCTCTACACTATTAATATACTAATTATTTTGCAAGTCTCTAATAATTATTTTCATTTGTTTGATGTTTCAATTGATAAAGAAATACATATATAAGATGTTTTGTAGCAACGCACGGGCACTTAATTATACAAAGGACTGATTTAACAGAGTTACCAATTCACCTGTCGATCAAACTTATTAACTTTTAGTGCTTATCATTAACTATTTCTGTTTACCAATGCATACTTATTCATGTCATTGCCACCGGTTTCTATTGCAATGCAATTGTAAAACGTAATAAATTACCACATCGGTTGCATTGTGCATAGTATCTCATTACGTGAGTCCGGATGATTTTGTGATTGCCCCTCAGACCCACACATGTTAACAGTGGGGGTGAAGTGATGGAATATAGAAAAGTGTTGAGGTTAATCTGGGCAATAAAATTTTGAAAAGTATATTTGTTACAATGAAAATATGTGATGGTATTTAAGATTACAAAATTTTCTTAACCTGGTAGTGGGCATATTAAAACAAAATTTTATTACATATACAATGTTTTCCATCTTTGAGACCTAGCAGTGATGTAGGCTTGCAGTTCCCGTTTCTTCTGCGTAGCCTTGATGGACTCCCAAGATATCATATAGGGCATTCATATAACCGAAATATGTTCAGGACTTGTGTCGTAAGAAGAACAGCTTTACTTTTGGAACAGTGTAATCGCACATTTTATTTTATTTTAAATGGATGAGCTGTTAAAATTAGGCAGGATTTCTCTCTGGGGGAATATATCATGATTCACGAACTTATAACATGTATCTAACGGTCATCAATTGATTATTTATCTTGTTAACCCTATGTAAATTTTGACGAGCACATAACTTTCAGCATTTTTTGTGCACTAACGCTATCTGAAATCAAAGCAACTGATGAGTTCATGAGTTAATGCAGGAAAGACCACCTTGCGTGATATTTGCTACCTGTTTTTAATAATTTGGAACATGTTACCACTTCATCGCGATGCTTAGATTTATTTATCTAGGACATCCAGTTAATTGTTTGCTTAAGTGCTATGTATTTTGTTGTTATTCGCATGTCTTTTTTGCTTTGCTAATGTGGTCAGAACCTATAGGGGACGTCATGCATCGAAGGTGACAGAGGAGGAGGAAGATGAGGAATACCTCAAGGAGGAGGAAGATGCCCTTGCTGGTGCAGGAGGAACGCGCTTAGTTTCACAACCATCATGTGAGCGTTTGCTTGATGATTCTATTGAACCTTTGATTTTACTTGCCTGTTTACACGCATTTGATGTAAAGATCAATGTTTATTCTACCGTGGAAGATTCATATGTTCTATGGCAAAATGATATAGGACAGTGTGTATATTTCATTATGACTGTATGCACTAATTAATCAACATTTAAGGTTACTTTTACATTCCGTGTCTTGCTGGTTTATCCTTTTGAGATCTGGATGGAGTGGGGAGCAAGAATCAGCTAATTTAGCATAGGTTTAGTTACTCTGTTTCTTTTTTTATATATAAAGAAGATATTGCACGAGAGTGCAATGAGTGGTGTTTATGTATCACATGATCTGGATACATGAATGTCTATCACCATTGTTGTGAAGCCATGGTTCCGAACAACTCCCTATCCTGGTATTCGTATTGGCATGAAAGAAAGATAGTATCTATCGCTATTTTTTGAGCAAATCTTGGTGGCAGTACTGATTAAGAGTCGGCGGCAGTTATGATGATGTAGAGCCTGCTTGTCATCAATAGATTTTGGTAGTATGCATCATTTTTATTTGATTTTCCGTTGCAACGCACGGGCACTTTACTAGTCTTAGCCGAAAAGAAACACGTGCCGCACCGGCGCATACATTGAGCCGCAGTATTCATATCCGCACGTAAAGCAGCAACCGCCGATAACCACCACGACATCACATCCCACACAGCGCGTACAAGTAGGCCTCCCGCACCACCTCTTCCAAAACTTCCACTCGATCCCCTCCCAACCTCCCCGGCCGTTCGAACGCCATGGCGTACTCCTCTCCCCCTCCTCCTCGTCAGCCTACTCCTCCTCCGCCGTCGCCCCCGCCGCCGCCGCTGCAGCAGCAGCACCATGACACGACGCTCACGCTCGCGCTCGCGCTGCCCCCTCCTCCGCTCCCCTACGCGTTGATCTCCCCGAAGCCGCACGCGCGGAGGCCGAGGCCCGAGGGCACCGGAGCCGCGCTCGCGCGCGTGCGGTCCTCGCCCACCGGCGACACGCCGCCGTGCACCGAGTGCGGCAAGCGCTTCCCGTCCTGGAAGGCGCTCTTCGGCCACATGCGCTGCCACCCGGAGCGCCAGTGGCGCGGGATCACGCCCCCGCCGCACTTCCGCCACGGGGGTGGCTCATCCGCCACCGTCTCTGCCAGCCAGTTCAGTGTGCAAGAGCGCGAGGTCGCAGCCAGCCTCCTCTTGCTGGCAGGCGCGCGGCCCGGCGCTGGCAAGGGCAAGAAAAGCCCTTCTGCTGCTTATCCTAGTGCGAACGAGAGCTGCGGCACGTCGGCGTCGGCGGCACCGGGGCCAGCCAGGTGCGACGACCACAAGTGCAGCGTCTGCGACCGCGGGTTCGCGAGCGGGCAGGCGCTCGGCGGCCACAAGCGATGCCACTGGGAGAGGAGCTGCGCGGAGGTGGTGGTGATTGCTACCGCTGGCAGCAGCGGGTCCGCAATGTCCGAGGTGGCCGCCGCCGCGAAGGCCACCGTGCTAGACCTCAACTTGCCGCCGCCGAGGCCGCCTTTGGTGCGGAAGAGCGATCAAGGCAGCAGCTTGAACGAGATGCTTGATCTGAAGCTTGGGTATTAGGGCAACAAATTCCTAGGCTTGATATGTATGTAATGTGCACATGTACGTATATTGTTGTATGTGTGCTTTGTGCCGTGAGACATAATGTGTATATGTATATTAGGACTTCTTTTTTTACCTTTTTAGGTGTGCTGATTCAGAAAGGATGTTTTCTCGTCTTTCTGAATTGGTTTGTGTTGAACTATCTGATGTACGTACTAACTGTAGCATATCCTCCATCTGTGTGTGTATGTATGTGCATGTGTAGCTAATGTGGAAGGAATGCATACCAATAATATGTTTTTGCTTACTATTCTAGATCATGATTTATGTTTTTTTGTATGGTTCCTTTTGTACTGTCTTATTTTTTACGTATTTGATATTTTGGTGTTCAAATAAAATAACTGAGCATAAAAGTTGTAAGCAATTTTTGGTTATTAAGTGCTTTTGACTATCTTATACCATTTACCTCCATTTGATTTGCTTGGGCGTCAGAAGGTCCGGTAAGAAAACGTGGGGAGGAGGTTAAAGGTGAGGGTTAACAAATAGTTACCAGATGACTAGTTGCCCCATGTGACACTGTGTTATTTATCGTAGGGAGTGTCTAGCCATCACCTCCATACAGGTGAAGGAATTGCTGTGCTCTCGCTGAATCCGTACCACCTCATCTTCCCCCGGCACCCGCCGCGTGGCTTCGTCCGCGCTCGCCGGTTGTTGCGTTTCGACGTGCCCATCGCCCCGTCCGATCTTCCTGGTCGTCCTGGGCCTTCGTCGTCTTGGTCTTCTCCGCTATGTGCTGGGCGCCCGTGCCCTCAGCCCCTTGGCCCTCGGCCATTCACCTAGCCACGGTACGGTGCGGCACCGCGTATTGGGCCGTTCCTCCCTGCGCGTGTCCCAGACCGTCCTGTGCGGCGCACTGCTCCTTCGTGCAGCTCCCCTTCCTACTACTGTTTACTCGCTCCTGCCTTTTCCGTCTCCCTAGCCTGCGCGTCTCCTCGCATTGCCCCGTGCTGCGGCGGTTCGTCCCAATCCGCCGTCTCCTCGCTGCTTCCGCTTGGAGGTTGCCGTGCCTTCTCTTGTGCCTGCTGCGTCGCCGGCGTTCCTCTCCGAAAGTCCGAATTGGCTGCGTCCACTTCAGATTTTCGCTACGGCGGAACCAGAATGAAAATGGCTAGAGTTCACCGCTTCAACATATATATAATGCGTGTTCTTTTTGTTTTTTGATTTCTGCTTTTGGCTCTTGCTTCTTTGAAAAACAAAAAAGCCAAACGTCAAAATGGAGCTACCTTTTAAAGCGGGTTCTTCAAACAGTTTCACAACCACAAAACCATGTGTGCCATCTACGTTAGCGTCTCCATCGTTTGTTGTCATGTCAAAAAATATAGACAAAACCCATCAGCCGCAACCCAAAAGAATACCCCTATAACTACATGTATAATTTTGTCTTCGATTCGCAACAAAGTTGGTGGGTATTTCAATTTTTAAAAAACCAAATTGAACCGCTAATTTCAAACCCTACAATTTGATAAAACCAACTAACAACCATAACATTCAAATTATAACTCATAAATTCAATCCATTTGGTTAAAGAAATTGAAAGAATCGAGAGAAATTTAGTAATACCCTATGTCAATTCAGGACTCAACCATATCACCAGTGCTTGGTAAGATGATTGATGGGTGATGATGACCCAGAGATGCGGTAGCCGGTGAGCTGTAGCCTAGGCCTCCGGGCTCTGACAACCAGCGACTACAAGCCTACGATCAAGCAAGAGGGTAGATTTTACTTTCGCGCGAGGTGGGACAGAGGGTGGGATGGAACGAAACACAAGTGACTAGGACAATGCGATGCACGTCTTATGTAGCTTTTACCTGTTATCTTCCCTTTGTAGATTGGCTTGGCTGGCTGAGCGTCTTGGGCCATGCTTGTGTCAGCTAGACTGAACTTGCGTATATTAGGGTGCATGTCCTGGGTCTTGATTAGTGTCATCTTGAGTCCAATTGCAGGAGTGCCGAGTGGAGTAGTGAGAGGCGGGAGACCGAGAGCTTTAATCTTTAGGCTGGCTAGGTGTCTTTTAATTTTTTATTAGGGGTTCCTATCTAAATTTACATAGGTTATATAATAGAAAAATAAAATTAGACTCGGTGTCCTGTGTACCCCTGTAGTTCTATTTGGATCCGCCCATATCTCCTTGTACCCACTTTCTCTGATTCCGATTAGCTCTCGCTTCGTGCTACACCTGCCTCCTTACACCGATTTTCGGTAATTTTGATTGGGTCTTGCTTGGTGCAGGACTTTGCCAGCCCATGTTTTGGGTTCAGATTTTGGGTTCGTCGCCTCGGAGTGTTGTTTTCGCTGCCCCGGACCGTCTTTCTTGTACGAGTTCCTTTCTGCGTGTGCACGCTGACGATGAAGACCTTCATGATCCTCAAAATAAGATAACGTATTCCTCTTATAGACATCTAAATATACATTGCTACCGTATTCGTCTACAATACATAATTCACTGATTATTTTGATTGCCACAACTGATCCCAGCGGTTCCCAACAAAGTGAAGAACCCTTTTTTTTTAAACAAAACGATCCTCCGCCCAAAGTTGAAGAGGAAGTATCTCTTCAGACAGATCCAAACACTGTCAATCTGCCGATCGGACTGATTCAATCGTGTTTTATGAAGATTGGACGGTTGTAAGAGTGGTCTGAACCTCCCCGTTGCTCGGAGCGGTCCGATGATGATCGGACAGTGCAACTTTGGACACCGTTCGGACTGGTCCGAACATCTACGCTAATCGGAACGGTCTGATGATAATCAGATGGTGCACCTTTGGATACTGCTCGGCTAGGTCCGAACTGCTTCACTTTATTGGATCCGTTTGATAAAGATCGAACGATCTTGTTTTGTTCCCGAATGCTTCCTTTACTCTTCGAGTATGACGACGATAATACGAAAAACACTTGAGCGATAGAGTAAACGCAAATCTTTTTAGTGGTGCTCAAATCGTCACACATTTTATTTGATTTTCTCTACTATTTATACATAGCTTAAAAGTTAAACATCGACTATGACTCAAATACTGAGTTTGAGTCTGAAACCGAACTTCTATCTCTAAATTGTTTTGGACTTCAACTCTAAAACAAATTCGGTAGGATTATTTCCAACAAACACCAACTAATTCTTGCCGACTTAACCAAACTTTCTTGACACCAAGTAAGTTAATCATACGACAAAAATTAACTTGTCCTAACGCCTTTGTGAGTGCTTCATCTCTCTGTTCTTCTGTTGAGATGTGTGGAACAGCCACCAGTCATTCTTCAACACATTATGGAATAAAATGATATCTAGTATCAATGTGTTTGTTTCTTCCATGAAACACTGGATTTTTCGTAAGTACTATTACTAACTTGTTGTCCACAAATAATGTGAATGGTTTGATGGATTGTTTAATCAATTCATGAAGTTACTCATCAACCAAATACCTCGACATGCAGCTGAAGTTGCTGCCATAAACTCTGCTTCATATGATGATAAGGCTACACTTTTTTACTTCTGTGAGCACCATGTAATCACGTTTTCATACAGATAAAATACCATACCAGTCGTACTCTTACGGTCAACTAGATCACCGGCAAGATTACTATCGTAAAATCATTCAAGTATTGGAGTGTTGTCATGCCTAACATATTTCAGACCATGATCAATTATTCCTGCTAGATATCTGAGTATATATTTTAATACTTGCTTGTGTTGTACGGTTCGTCTTTCCATAAATCTGCTAAGTACTCCAACTGAGTATGCAATGTCTGGTCACATATGTATTAAATACCGTAGACATCCGATTATGCTCCGAAATTCAGTAGCATCTACTGGTTCTCCTGTCTCATCTCTGTCAAGTTTTAGCTTTGGCTCCATAGGATATTGACAAGGATTGCAACCTATCATATCTGTCTTCTTGATAATCTTATTTGCATAATTTGACTGCTTGATTGTAATATTATACTTACTTTATTTCACCACCAAACCGAGGTAGTAAGTTAAGGGTCCGAGGTTGCTCATCTCAAATTGTTTCATCATCTCCTTGTTAAATTCTTCAATCCTCCGATCACACATTCCTGTGATAATGAGATCATCAACATATATGCCAAGTATCAACATGTCATCTTCTGTGTTTCTGGTATACAAAGCTGAATCTTGCTTGCATCTTTCAAAACCAAATTTTATTAATGAACTATCCAGTTTCTTGTTCCAAACTCTAGGTACCTGTTTCACTTGAAAACACTTTGGTTGTGATAAATATACTTCTTCAAAAATATCTCCATTTAAGAATGCAAACTTGAACATCCATGTGATGAACTTCCCATCCAATTTGAGCAGGGAGAGCAAATATCAGTCTCACTATTTCTAATCTTGTAACTGGTGCAAATACCTCTTCATAGTATATACCTTTCTTCTGAACATAGCCTTTTGCCACAAATCTTACTTTGTCACGAACAATGTTTCCATCTGTATCTCTTTTCACTTTGAAAATCCATTTTAATACTATTGCCTTTTGATTATGAGGTAAATCGGTCAAGCTTCATGTTCTATTCCTTTCTATAGAGTCAAGCTCTACCTTCATAGCATCCTTCCAATATCTTTCTTTTAAAGCTTCCTGATATTCCATTAGTTCATCAGTAGTGACCATCAGTAATTCTTCTACCATCTCAATGGGTTCAGTCTGCTCATAAATTTTAGCAAGGCTTCGATAAATAAGTATCTTACTCAAAGGAATTTCTACCTCTTCTTGTTCAGGTTGAGAAGCGGATGGAATATCCTTTGTAGCCTCCTGTAGACTAGTAGATGTACTTGTTATGGGTGTAACTGGTTCTTGAGGATGATGATGTTCTATTTCATCATTGATTTCTCCTTCAACTAAGAAGGAAATCCACTTCTGCATATTATTTTCTTCTAATGGCTTTGCCTCCCACTTCCATGCTTTATCTTTACAATAGATCACATCTCGACTCACCACAATTTTATCTTCATATGGACTATATAATCGGTTAGCTTTAGTTCTTGGTTCAACTCTTAGATTTATTAGTTCCTTTGATCTATCATCTAACATCTTTAGATGAGTAAGCATCTTTGCATAAGCTAAGCAGCTAAACACCTTCAGATATTCTAGATTTGGTTTTCTTCCACTGAATGCTTCATATGGAGTCTTCCCTTCCAGATCTTTTGTAGGTACTCGATTGAGAATATACACAACATATCTAATAGCCTTAGCCCAAAATCTACTAGGTAACATTTTCCTTTTGAGTAAACATCTAACCATGTTCATAACTGTTTGATTTCTTCGCTCTACTGCTCCATTCTATTGTAGACTATAGGAGGCTATGAAATACCTTCTGATTTCTTTCTCCTCACAGATTGATTCGAATTCTTGTGATAAGAATTCTCCTCCACGATTAGATCTTACTGACTTAAGTTTATGATCAGTCTCCTTTTCAACTAGTGTCACAAACTTTTGAAACATGTCTTTGGTTTCTGATTTCCTTTTGAGCATATAAACCCACGTAACTCTAGAATAATTATCAACAATAAGTACAAAATACTTATTACCTCTATTTGACTCAGGAATAATAGGACCACAGAGATCAATGTGAAGCAATTCTAGAGGATGTGTGCTTCTGTATTGTGCTTGTTGAGAAAAATAAGAGTCTTGTTTATTTGGCAATAATGCAATCCTCACATATTTGAGATGGTTGATTAATTTGAGGCAGTCCATGAACCAACCCTTTCTCTACCATCAGCTTCAAAGACTGAAAATTAACACGACCGAGTCGATCATGCCACAGCCATGTTGTTTTATCCACTTTGACATTGAAACAAGCTGATTTGGCTGTGTTGATTTGTTGTTTTATAGCCGATTTGTTGTTCTCATTACCTTCATTAGTAACTATCCTTCGTGATCATGTAATAACAAGTATGGTCCTTTTAGTGATACATCACATACTTCTTCAGTCAATTATCCCAAACTTATGATGTTACTGCATAATCTTGGTATGTAATAAACATCAGTCAATGCTCTTTGCTCTCCATTCTTGCTTTGCAACAAAATAGTGGCTTTTCCTTCTGTATGAACAACTGACTCATCTCCAAACTTCACTTTTCCTCAAAAACCTTCATTCAATTTACTGAATTTTTCCTTCTATCCAGTCATGTGAGTTAAAGCACCATTGTCGAGGTACCAAAGATTGGATTCCATCATCTCTTCTCCAAGTTTCAGTAGTTTCAATTGGACTTGTTCTTCAATGAGCATCATAAGTTGTGTGCTCTTTTTTTGCACAGATAAACAACAAGAGTACTGGCTCCTACTCTATTGTAGCTTGAATCAAGTTTGCCTCATCCTTCTTTTTCTTTATCGGCAGTTTGCAGTGTAGTGTCCAAACTTTTAACATTCAAAAACTTAATATAACTTCTACATATTGTAGCATAATGAACTTCTTTGCCACACGTAAAATATTTGATTCTTGGTTTATCTTAGTTGTAAGAGGACTCACTTTGCATTACTTTTTCTTCACTACCATCAATAAAACCATGGCCTCATAGACCAAAACTGCAGCCACCTTGACCACGACCACGACCGCCCCAATTGCCAGATCCACAACCACTTCCTTGATTTGGATTTGCTTCCTACCAATTTTTGTTTTCTACCTTTGTTTCACTTGTTATTAGTAATGCTTAATCAGTCCAGGTCTTACACCCTTTAAGCAATCCCTTATGAGTTTTGAGAGATCTTGTTACCTCTTCTATTTTCATATCTTCATGATCGCTTGAATACAGAAGAGTTGTGACCACCGGTATGAACTTTTAGGTAGGATTCGTAAATATTTCACAACAACCGTAGTTTCTTCCAATTTGCCTCCAAGAGATCAAATCTCATTAACCACCATAGTTAATTTTTCTGCAAACTCATCCACCAACTGAGTTTCACCCATATGCAACGCCTCATATTCTCCTTGAAGACTTTGTAACCAAACTTTCTTTACTTGATCTGCTCCTTCGTGCATAGTCCAAAGAGCAATCCAAGTTTCTCGTGTTGTATCTTTTTCGACAAATTGATTGAGCATCGAGTCGGGTATGGCAGCGTAGATGAGAGCTAATGTAGTTTGATAGGTCTTCACGTCGACTTCTTTAGCCTTTTCTTTCGGATCGACCTTTCTATTAGCATCAATTGGATCAATTACAACGTCCCAGACTCCTTGAGTATGCATATTCACTCGCATCTTCATAAATCATTCCAGGTAATTCTCTGAATTGAGAACTGGATACGGAAGGGAATTTGGTTCTTCATTGTCGATGAAGATCTGCCTCCTGCCATGAGCTGCTCCTTCTACAAAACGATCGACACTAAGCTCTGATACCAGATAAAGAACTTTTTTTTAAACGAAAATGATCAATCTGCTCAAAGTTGAAGAGGAAGTATCTCTTCGAACAGATCCGAACACTCTCAATTTGCTGGTCGGACTGATCCGATCGTGTTTTATGAAGATCAGACAGTTGTAAGAGTGGTCCGAACCTCCCCACTGCTCGGAGCGGTCCGATGATGATCGGACGATGCAGCTTTAGACGTTGTTCAGACTAGTTCGAACGTTCATGCTGATCAGAATGGTTCGATGATGATCGGACGGCGCACGTTTGGATACCGTTCGATCTAGTCCGAACTGCTTCATTTGATTGGATCTGTCCAATGATCATCGGATGATCCTGTCTTATTCCCGAACGCTTCTTTTGCTCTTCGAGTATGACGACGACAATACGAAGAACACTTGAGCAATAGATTAAACACAAATCTTTTTGATGGTGCTCAAATCACCACACATTTTCTTTGATTTTTTTCTACTACTTATATATAGCTTACAAGTTAAACATCGACTATGACTCGGATACTAAGTTTGACTCTGAAACCGAACTTTTATCTCTAAACTGTTTCAGACTTCAACTCTAAAAACGAATTCGGTAAGATTATTTCCAACACAAAGGGCTTCAGCTAAGAAACGTTTGTTCCAGGACAGGCCAACCGATTAACCTTCAAAAAGGTACGTGCTTCACACAGTCATGTGCTAGATTTGCTACTGTCGATGACCATTCCTCATGTTTGTTAATTGGCGCAGATTCTCCTCACAACAATGAACAACTGGGAACAATAATATGCTATTTTTGTCTACTCATGCAAACAGACTATGGCCAGCACATTTTGCTCGTCCACTGTATTATGCAAAAACATCCAAACAATACCTGACAACCCCCTGCTACTATTTTTTTTTATGTTCTATGCTTTTCAATGGCTATCTGTGTTTATTATATTCCCTAGCAACCAAACTAGACAAGATATTGATCTTAAGCCGTTTACTATCTGTAAGTAATTATCGAAGCATAATATACCACCCTCTGAGCTTAGCCATGAATCTGAACTGTGATTCATTCTTTCTCCACCTACGTTGTTTGCCTATGGTTTAGACGCTTACCCACCAGTTGAAACAGCCATTACTACAAAACAGATTATACTGGAGACATTACAGACGATTTATACAGAACCGTCTATGTTGTAATTATCACAAATAGTTCATACGAATAACCGTCTGTAATATTTTCACAGACGGTTATTTATACAAACCATCTGTACTAATGTAAGCCATCACAGACGGTTCCTATTAATAACCGTCTGTGATAATTCACATACGGTTATTTATATAAACCGTTTGTGATAATGGCAGATATCATGAACGGTTTGTATAAATAACCATTTGTGATAGTTCACAGATGGTTATTAATACAAACCGTCTGTGATAGTTTCATATCACAGATGGTTTGTGGTTGGAACCGTCTGAGATACGCATTATATATCCAGTGTGGTCTTAACAGATTTGTTTTCATTGTGTTGTATTGAAGGAGGCAGACGGCTTTAGAGAGTTTGGTGAAAATATACCAATTGTAAATCGATTTGTTCTCGGTGATTAGAGATTAGTATTTGCTTTTAATAACTTATATGCCTCATATGTAATAGAGAGAGATGATAGCTAGGTTTTTAGATCTAACTACGTACCTAGGTTTAGAGAGAGATGGTAATTTGCTCTAATTTAAGAATGGGTCAATACTGCTAGTTTACTTCAATATATTCCTACTTGATATATATATATGTATGTATGTATGTATGTATATTGCTTCATGAATACGTGGCTAGCTACTTAATTTAGATATGGAAAATTTACTATAAAGGAGGGAGACACAAAGAATTCAGCGCCACACTGCGATACAGCACGTGATTTTCAGTACCCACTACACACGACAATCCTATATCACACTTCATTATAATACTTCTAGAACTGACAATACCTATGTATGTAATTCTATTTTTTCAGTGCCACCAGTAGCTATAGGGCAACATATGTGGATTCTACGTTTGCCGCCATATGTGGACGAATGATCCAGAGGTTTGTCAGCCTGTAAATAATTATTTTGTGATTATCAATACATATATATATATATATATATATATATATATATGTGTGTGTGTGTGTGTGTGTGTGTGTGTGTGTGTGTGTGTGTGTGTGTGTGTGTGTGTGTGTGCTAATAACATAACACTACTAGCGACAGTGTGTTGAATTCAACGAAAGTGCAATCAATCTTGACGAACTTACCGAAATTCGAGGAAAGCTCTCCCAATTCTTGATAGCGGAGGTCATAAACAACACTAGAGAGTTCCACCCCGGTGATGATAATTAAATGTCAAAACATTAGATACAATTGTAATCACTCAAATGTACTTAATCAAATAATTCATTCAAACGATTGTCATGTACTATATATGTGATCTGTTTGTGTTGTTTACTTTTATTTGTGAGATCTGTGTGATGATTGCCCTGTACTATATATTTGTGAAATCTTCTGTTTACTTCAAAGAGCATAGCTAGCATTTTAAAAGGTTAGCTAAAAAACAGAAAATAATGTAATATTTCAAATAGCTACCACAGATGGTTTAGAACACCAAACTATCTATGATGTATATATATATCATAGATGGTTTTTTTAAAAATAAACCATTTAAAATATTTTTGCTATCACAAATAGTTTTTTAAAAAATCGTCTGTGATATTTCTGCTATCACAGATAGTTTTAAAAAAATCAACTGTAATATGTCCTTTATCACAAATAGTTAATATAAAAAACTGTCTGTGATACCGATATATCACAGAAAGTTGTATTAAAAAACCGTCTATGTTTTTACCTATCACAAATGGTTCAGGAGCTGTCTGTGATAACCACTTATTATCACTAACACATAAATTCAGACGTTTCGAAAATCATCTATGATGACCGTTTCTTTAGTAGTGAGCACTACTGCCTAACTTCATTCCTACGTAATAGGATACAGCTCCGAACATTTACATCACTTACATCTGCTTGCTTTGGCCATCAGCGCATCTTATCGTATCATTGCCAGAATACTACTATCGTATCTGTACTTTCTATCACCGAGTTTCAGTTACTAGCACATACCTTGATCGTGCCTCTTTAGTTTTGAATTTTTGGTACATATACCACTATTTAGACCCATACTTACAAAAAGATTAGTATGCATATGGTATTAGCAAAAATATCACTTCTACCACTCGGTGGCCGGGCGACAGCGCGTGGAGCTGACAGATGTGACCTGGAGCCCTATGGCCGGACAGAAGATCGAGCTCTAGGTGTCCTACCACCCCTCCACCGGACGGTAGGTAATTAAGCTGGCTAATTAGCCAGCTTAATTACTTACCTTAATTAGTATTTTATGTGTACTAATTATTTGAAAATTTAAATATAGAAAATAAGCTCAAAAAATTATGAACTTTTATGTGCAGTCTTTTGATATAATGTACTTAATTGCATAATTTTTTAATAATTTTATCCACTATAAATGTTGGTCAAAAATTCATAAGATTATGATATTTATAAGAGTTATTATAGATAGCAAACGAGCTCTAAACATTACAAAATTTTACGTGTAATCTCCACTGGGTGACAGAAGTGATATTTTTGCTAATACTAAGTGTATACTAATATTTTTATAAATATAGATTCAAATAGTACCATATATGCCTAAGATTCTTTGATTTCCCTCTTGCCAACATCCGAATTCCCTGTATTCTCCGTACCACAATACCCAGTCCATGCTCCCCTTTCACAATTTGTACCACCACAGCTTGTAACCACAAACAACGCACGCCCACCACCAAAACCACAGAACAAGGGCTGTTTCTTTTAGACTTACTAGTAAGGTGCCCGTGCGTTACAACGGAAAACCAAATAAAAGTGATGCATACTATCAAATATGATCTCAAACTGAATAATAAGTATCAACTTTAACATATATGTTCATACTCGTAAATAAATCAAGCATCATATTAGTGTATCTCATATTAGATAGTGTTCAAATTCATAAATTAGTTCATTTTATACATTTGAAAGTTGAAACTGCTTACATCTACCTATACTTTTTTCACGTCTAATTATGTCCTCTTGTCTTGCTATTATACAGATATATTCCAGAATTTTTATATCAATGCTTTCAAATTTCCATTGTTGTATAAGCTGAAATGCACAAACAATTTCATCGTTCCTTCTAGACATTTAATTCCTAAACCATGTTGATGTGGAGTATATAGCTGACATAACTATAGTGAAGTATCTTACCTAAAACGATCAGCAAACATCTACATCAAAAACTGTCTAATGCTATTGCGCATAATTACCCAAAGTCATAAAGAATGGTATGCCTGGTTTCAAGTTGGCAATAGCTAAAGGGAAAGCTTAGTAAACATATGAGTAAACATACATATTTAGTAAACAGGCAATATAGCTTAAATTACATATGTATGTTTACTCATATGTTTGTTTTTTGTCCTTGGTGTGGCTAGATATGTATGTATTCATAACAAGAGCTAATATCCTCAACTCCACAATTGGCTTCAGAAGTCCCAAATCAGCAAAATACCATCTAGGTTAAACTCAATGCGAGGTTGTTTCTATACATCGCAACCATCTTGAATTGTTGAACTTTTTCAGGGTTCATCACCTTTTGCAATAGGCATAAAATGTCCCATCACAAACCACAATTAGCACTACTGAAATTACTGAACAATTACTAACACAAACAATACAGTAACATAGATTACCATCACAGAAGAATTCCACATTGCATAATTATTAATAAAGCTAAACAAGAAATAGAATTGAGAAGGTAGGAGGAATGTTATTAACCAAGTAGGGAAGAAGTGGCGGGGCTGAAGCGTATGTCGACGAAGAAGTGTCACGGGAGCAGCTCGGTGTAGAGGAAGACGGAGAGGTGATGCCGGGTAGCCTCCGTCGGTGTCGCCAGAGTTGGGAGAGGTCACCGCGCTCAACGGCTGCGCAACATCGCAGCTCGATGCCGGAGGAGCTCTCGACGGCGGAGACGTGCGCCGTTGCTCGCGGGAGACACGGTGGGGATGGCTGGACCGGCGACCACGGCGGGCGATTCACGCTGGTGGAGGATGCGGCGGCGCAAGGGTGGCGGTGGAGAGCGGCGGCGCGAGGGGTGAGGGCGGGAGCGCGGGCTGGCGAGGAGGGTGAGGGCGCGGAGGGGGTGAGGGCGAGGCGCCTGGGAGAGGCGGCGCGCGCGCGGGTGGGGGGAGGCGGCGGCGGGGGTGGAGGTGGTGAGGCGGAGGGAGGGGAGGAGGCGAGGGCGGCCCGGCGGCGAGAGGAGCGATGGAGAGGCGGAAGAAACGAGGCGAGGAGGCAGGCGCATGGGTTGGGTGGGGAGGCAGAGCACGGGTTTTAGGATTTGAGGGGTCCACAGGCGGCGGCGGAGCGGAAGGGTGGGGGGGGAGGAGGTGGCGCGCGGGGTGGGAGGGAGGGGAGGAGACGGCGGCGCGGGGTAGGGAGGGGGAGGAGGCGGCGGCGACGTGGGGTGGGGGGAGGAGGCGGTAGGGGGAGAGCGAGGGGGAGGCTGGGGCCTGGGGGAGAGCGACGGGGAGGCGGGGGCGCGAGGGGGGGAGCGAGGTGGATTTTAGGGTTTAGGGAGGCGGCGTGCGGGGTGGGAGGGGAGGGGTGACAGACGGTTCAGATTTAATCTCATAATCAGATCGAATGGCTGAGAAGAGAGGAGTGACGACGGGTCAACCACTAACTCCTTCTTTTATAATAGTAAAGATCATTAGGTTTTGGTTTTTATTTTTACAGTAACTCGCTGTTAAATGGTACGATTTTTTAAAATAGGATCTACAGATAAATTATAATATAACTGTACCGAATTGAGCTGTACCACTCGCCATCCCCACACAGCAATCACCCAGCACAGAACAACCAACTGGACAGCCCAGTCTCCACAGCATACCCCATACGATGCTCGATTATCTAATCCATGGAGCACACCGCTGCACAACCGTTGCTTATTCACATATACGGCGACACACGTATACAGGCAGTTACGGCCGCCGATCCTAAGCATATTTAACTTACCGACCCCACTCTAGTATCTCTATATACTTCGTATATGAAATTCGGGGGACTTCCTGGCTGCTCGCTCATGCCACGTACTCCGGTTGTGCTCCCGTATTGCCGCGTGTCTGGGAGCAAGTGCTGTGTGCGTTGCTGTCCACTGGTTAGTGCGCTGCGATGTCTTCGTGTGTTGTTGTGCGTGGGAGAGGTCCGGTTGCGTGTTGTTGTGCGCTGGTAAAGATGGCAACGGGTAAATACCCGTCGGGTATTGCCAATCCATACCCGTACCCGATACCCGCACCCGCACCCGCTACAATACCCGTACCCGCACCCGGGTATGAAAACCTACCCGTACCCGCACCCGCGCGGGTATTTATACCCGACGGGTAACCCGTACCCGAATTGATAAGGGTATATACGAGGCACATGTATATACGGGCGCGGGTATTTCCATCGGTTTCGTTTCGAATATATATATACGAGCCACATGTATATGTACCCGTTGCTATCTCTAGTATACACCCGGCCGGGTATATTTTACCCGCGGGTATGCGGGTACGGGTAGTATATACCCGTACCCGCACCCGCATACCCGATGGGTAGAGTTTCTTGCCCATTAGCATACCCGCGGGTGAAGTTATCTTTCCATACCCGCCTCCTTATCGGGTAAAACCCATCGGGTATTCGGGTTTCGGGTACCCGTTGCCATCCCTATGCGCTGGTTAGTGAGGCGTGTTTTCCATGTGCGTTCGACTTGCCGTTCGGCTCGTGCATGAGAGGCAGCAGTGGGGGAGGTATAGTGCTTGAAGCTTCGAGAGGAAGGGTGCTGTGTGGTTGTTCGCTTTACGCACGCGTTTCTGGTGCGGGTCTGCCTTTGACGGGTGTGGCCCGTTGGTTTGCTTTCTGCTGGGTATGTGCTCTGGTGGTAAGGTTTATTTTTGCTCTCATTCTCGTTTTACGTGCTGGCGTGGACGGTTTCCGGATTTTGGCAGGGGTTCTTTGGTTTTCCTTTTTGGTTTGCTTAACACGTCCGTCTGCTGTTGCTTCTTGGTTGTTCTCTTGGCGGAAGTACTATTCTCCTCCTCTTCGGTTCTTGCTCCGGTGGTGGTTTATGCGCTTGTTGGTCTCTCTGATTGCTCTGTGATGCGCGCTCATTTTATGCCGCTTTCGATCTGTTTGTGCCTTCGTTTTTCTTGCCGTTATTGTTTGCTCAAGGTATTGCTTGCTTTCTGCTATTCTTTTCGTTTACCCGGTGGTAATCGGCTTTAGCTTAGAATGTGAACCTTTCCTTCTAGGTTCTCTTGTGTTTTTTTGTGAGTGCTTTAGGTTCCTTTGCGTTGCTACATGTTTTGTTCCTTTAGGGTTTTTGTGATGTTAACGGTCCTAGATTAGTGCGTTTTGCGTACTAGTAGGCGCTCCAGACCAAAATATGGTTCTTTTCCCGCGAGGTTCTTTATGCCTTTTTTGGGTTCTTGGTGTTTTCCCTGTTTCTTCGTCTTTTGGTTTGCCCAGTTGCCATTATTGTTTGCTCAAGGTATTGTTTCCTTTCTGTTTTTCTTTTCATTTGCACAATAGTAGTTGGCTTAGCTTAGGATGCGAATTGTTTTTTCCTCGTTTTTTTTTTAGTTCTTTAGGTTCTTTCGTTTCTCTACGGTTTTTTTGTGAGTTCTTTAGGTTCGTTTGCGTTGCTGCGTGCTTTGTGCGGTTTATGTGCTGTGAGTCCTTTAGGGTTTTTCCTGGTATTCTGTATTTTGTTTTTTTAGGGTTTTTATGGTGTTAGCTATCTGAGATTAGCATATTTTGTGTACTTCTTTTTCCCTATTTCTTGGCCTTGCGGTTTACCCGGTGGTAATCGATTCAGTTTAGAATATGAATCTTTTTTTTTTTTGAGGCTCTCTTGTTTTCTATGTGAGTCCTTTAGGTTTTGGGGTGCTGTTCTGTACTTTGCTTCTTTAGGATTTTTATGGTGCTACTCATCTCAGATTAGCGTGTTTTGTACACTGGTGGTCATTCTGAGTCAAAATGTGAATTTTTTCTTTGAGACTCTTTATGCTTTTTTTTGGGTTCTTACCCTTTTTCCTGTTTCCTCAGAAATTATGTTCGCGCTTGTGTTAGGATACTTGTGTTCTTACAATTTGTGTAATATTGTCCTCTTGAGATATTATTTTTTTTTGCTTGGTTTCTGTTCCAACGTTTCCGGTCTACGTTCTGCTCCAGTTTTTTCAAAGTTGCGATTCTTCTGTGTGCGCTTTTATCGAAGGTACTACTTCTTTTTTGTTGTTCTTGTGTTTTACATGCTTATGCTTGCTCCATGTTAGAATGCAGATCCTTTCTTGAATTGGTTAGATTCGAATATTATGTACATTGGTATCCGCAAGCGGTCTCAATTATTATTTATGTATTGATTTTTAGTACCGGCTGTATTGGTGTGTAAATTCCTTCTTCGGTTAGGTACTTTTGGAAATATTATGTATCTTTTCGATAGTTTTGGTGTTGCTACGAACTATTTTGTTTAGGTTAGGGTGCATTTGTGAGAAGAACATAACCATGTTCTTAGATTGGCCGGTTTCAGATATTAACGCTATCTAGACCGGTACGTATCTTTACATATTAGCTATATACTGTTTGGATTAGGATACAAAGGTAGTGAAGGACAGCTATATTTGTGCTGTTTCTTTGTTGCCGTGCCTACAAAATGTTATATGATGCTACTGTTCTTCCCAGCATAGTTTCCAAATATTAATGTTTCTGTCTTAATATTGAACCTGTTTTCCCCCCTTTTCTCTTCACTGGAACTTGGTCCTTACTTTTCATAAATATTTGTTGCATACATAGGTTAGGCTGCTTTACCTACTGCTTTTACGTATTAATCGGATGCTGCTTAGACTAGAATATGAAATCAATTTAGGATTTCCATGTTTGCGCTATTTTTTGTTACCGCTCCAGCAAGTACTTGTGCATTCCTGTTGTTCTTATTGGTGTGTTTTTTAGATATCACTATTTTTGGCCTAATATTGAACCTACATTGGTTCTTTTTTTTTTGGCCAATACTTTGTTCATTACCTTTCGTACCTATTTTTTGTGTACATAGTGCAGGCGCCTTCTCAGATTTCCGCTGTGATAAATTTAGGGAAAATTTGTTCTGTAGCACTGAAAGTTCACTGTTTTCGGAAAATACCACCAAAAGAACCGGGCTCCGGAAATTACCACTGAAAGGTTCATCTCGCTTCGGGATTTAGAACTCTGTTAGTTTAGCTCTTATTTTTCGTCAGATGACAATACGAAATGTCATTTTTGCCCCGGCTTTATCACCGCCACCCCCTCCTTCTTGCACCCCCCGCCGCCGACCACCTCAGACTCTCCCCCTCTCCCCCGCCGCCATCCCCCTCTCCCCCGCACCCCCCTCCCGCCGCCGATCCCTCTCTCCCCCTCCCCCCGCCGTCGATCCCCCCTCCCCCGCGACCCCCCGCCGCCTCCTCCACCCGGACGCCGCCGCCGCCACCCAACCGCCGCCGGATCCGGCCTCTCCACGCCGGATCGGTGCTTCCTGCACCCGGATCCGTCTAGATCCGGCCCCCCAGGCCGCGCCGCCTCCTCCTCCGGCTGCGCCGCTTTCTCCTCTAGCCGCCGCCACCCGACCGACGCCGGATCCGACCTCCCCACGCCGGATCGGTGCTTCCTACGCCCGGATCCGTCCTCGGCCAGTCGGCCCTTCGACCGCCGCCACCCGTCCTCCTCGTTAGATCCATCGGCTCGGATGCCTGGGGGAGCGACCTCCCATCGTGGCTTGTTCGTTCGCCCGTCGCAGCGTCGCGGATCCCTGCAGCCACCCATCGCAGCGTCGCGGATCCCTGCAGCCGCCCGTTGCGGCTGACTGCTGCGGCCTCGCCTCGTCGTCCCCTCCGCACGTGCCTTCACCGCCCGTCGCGCATCCGTCCGGCAGGCCTGCGTCACCGGCCCCGCCACTGCCCGCTTGGGGAGCCGATCCGCCATCGCCGCTCGTGGTCGCTCGATTCGTGGCCGCCGCCGTGGATTCTGATCCGCCGCAATCGCGCCGCCGATGTGCCCACCACCTCCACCTCCCAGAACAAACAGGTGGTAAGGGCATTTTTGTCTCAGTTAACACCGTCAACATGAAAAATTAACAGAGTGCTAAATCCTGGAGCGAGGTGAACCTTTCGGGGGTAATTTCTGGAGCCCGGTTCTTTTGGTGGTATTTTTCGAAAATAGTGAACTTTTAGTGCTACAGAACAAATTTTCCCTAAATTTAGTCTCCTTGTGGAATTGTTTGTCTGTTCTTTCTTTCTATATGATTTTATGGATTCGTCATGCTCTACTAAAGCCCGCCGTGAAGAAATTCTTCGTGGGAAACAACCAGTTGGCTCACCGGTTTCATTGCCGTCCTCTATATATACTTTACCTACTGCCTTCTCACCAGTATTTACACAGCCGCCTCCACAAACATGTATGATTGTTATTGGTGCTATGTATGTTATGTTCACCAAATTCTTTCCGTTTTGCAAACTTCTTAAACGCTTTTAGTTCCTTACCATTTTTTTCTCGTATTTGCTTTGTTGTATTACAGTGTTTCCCACAAATGTTAATACATTTTTTCCATGGAAGCGTCAGCATGGTTATTCATGCTCTTTATACCTATTCCCCGCTTTCTCTATTATCTCAAGTTTAGACTTCATTTTTTTCCTCTATCATTTTGGTTTCTCTTTTGATTACATGATAGGAGACCATTTTTGTCCATTGGTTAGTTCTGCTGAATCAGCCAACAATAGAAAAAAAGGATGTTATCCAATTTGCTTAGCAGCATTGCTAAAATAGGTGCCTTTATTTCATTCGTTCTTTTCGAATTACTCTTTTGTTGTTTACTTTCCTCTTGCTTCCAAACATATAGATTTTACAGTGTCTTGTTGCATGGTTCCTATCGCATTTCATACGCATTTCAGGTAGCATATGGTCTTTTAGTCCAACCTCTCATAGAGAACCAAGTGTTTCTCTTTCTAAAGAACATGTGTCTTATCTAAAAGGTTCAGCAATATGACCCAACCTATACCATTTTTTATTCTCCTTTTTTCCCCATTATTTCTCCATGTGTTTTTCATCACTATTACATCTGTTTGTTTTTCTTTGTTCAACACACTTTCTCCCGCATTGTTTCAGCTAAGTATGCCAATCGATCGTATTGTGGTGGTCCAAACTATGAATATAATAAATGTGGAGCCATTTATTGGTTCCAAGATAGATCTCAGCATAGAAGTTCTGCTAGACATCAGCGAATTGTTTATAATAGATGTTGTCGGAGTGGAAAGGTTTCCCTTCCACCGCATAAAGAATTCCCATACCCACTTCGAGAACTTGTTGGTTTTAATAAAGGGCCTCGCTCAAATGAATTTATGTATTTAATATGTCATTACAATTCCTTGTTTGCATTCACTTCTTTGGGCATAGATGTTAATAGAACTATAAACACCGGTGGAGGGCCTTATGTTTTTCGTATAAATAGTGTCATTCCTCATCGTATTGGTTCATTAATTCCTACACCAGGCCAAAAACCCCAATATGCTCAACTATATACCTATGACACATTGAACGAGATTGGCAACAGATTGTCCATGTTCAGTAACGAAGATAGTGCACATGATGAGGCAGATCCTGCCATTATTGCTGCGTTGGTTACTATGCTTGACTGCTGCAATCTGTTAGTGAAAGAATTCAGAATGGCGCGTGACCGGTTATTTTCTTAAGAAAACCCAGAGGTTTATATTCAACTTATTGGTTCGTCTGACAGCCATGGTGATAGATATTCTCTACCAGTTGTACTTGAACTAGCTACTTTAGTCATAGGTGAGCTATCTTTAGAGAATAACAGGTTTGATGTAATTGTTGAGACTCATCATGATGAACTGAAACAGATTTCACCTTTGAATCCCACTCTAATGTCTCTTCAGTACCCATTGTTGTTTCCATATGGCGAGAAAGGATTTCATCTTGGTATTAAATATAAAGAGACTGATACCAGCCTGTCTTCAGTTACAGATGAAGTGTCTATGCTTGAGTATTACTGTTATGAATGTCATTATCGAAAACATGAGTAAAATCCTTATACATGTTGTGGCCGCCTTTCAAATCAAATACAAGTAGACTGCTATTCATGTCTTGAAGCAAACCGCCTTTCATTCCACTTTTTCAATTAAGATGTACTAAGATTAGAGACATATCAAGGCATTTCATGTGCTCTTGGTCAAGGGACATCACAGGGCAAAAATATTGGTGTAAAAATTCTACTTCCTGCAAGCTTTACTGGTGGCCCTCGATATAATGCACTCAATTACCAATACGCTATGGCTATCTGCCATGAGTATGATGCTCCTGATTTATTCTCTACTTTCACATGTAATTCAAGATGGCCAGAAATTATGGATACACTTAAGTATGAGCCTGGTCAGAAATATATTGACCATTCTGATATTGTTACTCGAGTATTCCATATGAAGCTCACCGAATATAGGGCCTGTTCTTTTTGGTTGCGGCTAATGGCTTTTGGCTGCGGCTGATAGCTTTTTGGCTGTTTGCGACAGAGATTGCGAAAAGAGAGATTATCACTTACGATTTTTGATGGTACAGATATTAGTCTTTCAACATGTATTACAATTAACTTGTAGACCCCGTCTTAAAAAAATACTCCGTTTGAAAGTCAGGTACTGTAGCAGAAGCCAAAAGCGGCTTTTAAAAGCCAAAAGCAAACAGGCCCATATTTTGGACATTAAAGCTGGTTGCACTTTTGGTGCTGTGCGCGCAGGTTAGCTTTCTATATCTGTTGTAGATATATAGTTTTTTTCCCCTGTTTATAGTGCATCCTTTTTTACTTAAGTTATCTGTTTTGTTTGTAACAGTTTTATGCACTATTGAGTTTCAAAAGAGAGGACTGCCTCATGTTCATACCCTTATATGGCTTGCTCAACATAGTGCGGACTTAACAGCTCAGTTTATAGATACCCTTATATGTGCTGAAATTCCTGATCCATCTATTGATTCACTTGGTTACACTCTTGTTGAAGAATTCATGATGGATAGCCCTTGTGGAGATCTTAATAGAAAATGTCCAGTATGAAAGACGGCTTGTGTTCAAAACGGTTCCCAAACAGTTTAGCCTAGAAACAACACTTGATAAATCTGGATTTCCAATATATCGTCGCCAAGATGGGTATCGTTTTATTACCAAGAATGGAATCAAGTTAGATGATAAATGGGTTGTTCCTTATAATATTAGTCTGCTCAAAAAGTTTCAAGCTCACATCAATGTTGAATGGTGCAATAAAACCAATCTTGTGAAGTACTTGTTTAATTATCTTACTCAAGGGCAAGATAGAGCAAGAATGAATTTTTGTAGTGCAGGCAAGATAGGGCAAGATAGTGCTCAGCTAATTCACAAGCTAAACAAGGAATAGATGAAATTGCTGACTATATTAAATGCAGGTAATAGCTTTTTCATATAACAAAGTACACTTTGCTGTAGCAAATTTCTTAGAGTTTCGCCTTTTTACATTATATACTACTGCTCTCCTATATGAAGCTATGCAGCTTTTTATGCAGCTTTTTTTATGTATTCTATACTGATGCTTTCCTATATGAAAATATAGATATTTATCTTCATGTGAAGCACTTTGGTGATTATTTGAATTTGAAATACATGGTCGAATGCCTTCCGTTGAGCGATTAGCTGTGCACATGCTAGGTATGAACAGGATTATGTATCATGAAGAAACAAACTTGCAAGAAATTGTTGCTGATCCAAGAGCTTATAAAACTACGCTAACCGAATGGTTTATTGCTAATCAACAGTTTGTAGATGCAAGATCTCATACTTATTATCAATTTCCGTCAAAGTGGACAAGGGACGCTACTAACAAAAAATGGATAAAAAGAAAACGTGCATCATCAAAGATTGGCCGCATATATAATGTACACCCAAGTACTGGTGAATTATTCTATTTGAGAATGTTTTTGATGGTTGTCTGCGGTGCACAGAGCTATGAAGATATTAGAATTTTTGATGGTATATGTTATGCTACCTTTAAATAAGCTTGCAAAGCTCATAGTTTAGTTGGTGATGAGACAGAATGATTTTTACTTTTTGATGAAACAATCATTTGGGCTACACCAGACCAACTCAGGCACCTCTTCATGGTGGTCCTCTCTTTCTGCAGTGTAGTTAGTCCTCAGAATCTCTTTGATAAATATTGGTGCTTCCTTGCTGATGACATAGCGTACAGAATACGACGAGGTCTGCAAAATCGAACATATTCCATACCAGTTGCTTACTTACAATCCCAATTGTTAAGTGAATTATCTGCTATGTTTTCAAATAATGGAGTCAATTTTGATACATACAACATAGTCAGTGAATCAGCATATAGTGATCCTGCTTTTGGTAATCGACTTGTAACAGAAGAGTTAGTATATGATACAGTTGTTCTAGGAACACAAGCTGAAATGTTATGCAATAAACTAAATTCTGACCAGTCTGCCATATACAACAAGATTATGGCATGTGTTGCTCATAATAAACGTGGCTTTTACTTTGTGTCAGGCCATGGTGGTACTGGGAAAACATTTCTTTGGAATGCTATTATAGCAGCACTAAGAGCTAGAGCCCAAATTATTCTTGCTGTTGCTTCATTTGGAATTGCTTCGCTTTTGCTTCCAGGTGGCCGCACAGGTCATTCTCGTTTTAGAATTCCTCTTGATATCAATGGAAGAAGCCTATGCAATATCGCACACGGAACAATGCTTGCTGAACTTATTATCGAGACTTCTTTAGTTCTCTGGGATGAAGCACCCATGGTACATAGACATTGCTTTGAAGCACTTGATAGAACATTACATGACATAATGTTTGTTGAAGATGCTAGCTGTATGGGTAAACCTTTTGGTGGAAAACTTGTTGTCCTCGGTGGAGACTTTCGGCAAATTTTGCCTGTAATTCAAGGTGGTACCAAGACAAAAATTATTGAAGCTTCACTCATTAGATCTTCACTCTGGCAACATGTCAAGGTTTTAAGACTATCTACCAACATGATACTTCAAAATCCAAGCCTCTCAGCTACAGACCGTGATGCTCTCGCTGTTTTTTCTCAATGGGTACTTAATATTGGAAATGGTCAAGTTCCGGTGACTAAACAACAAGGAGAACTTCATCCAACATGGATAACTATACCAAATGACCTTTTGTTGCTGCCAGCTAATAACAATATGGATACAATTGTGAATGATATCTATGATTCTTTCTGTACAAACTATCAAAGCAATGAATATCTCACAGAGCGCGCAATTATTTGCCCAACTAATACCGTTGCCAATGAACTAAACAGAGCTGTCTTTGATAATGTTTCTGGTTATGCCAAGGAATATCTCAGTTTTGATTCCATACTTCTTTCAACCAGTATACCATAACCTATTCTTTTCCACTTTGCTTAACGTAGGCTAGCCCATTCACACAGGCCCTCTATAGAGAGCAACCACGGTACATAAATTTCATATTTATTATGCAGGACATATACATTACAATATCTTTCTACATTAAACTAAAACATAATGCATTCAGTTGTTTCATATGCGTAGACCATTCTGTACTTACCTACAAAATAGTTATGCTCTTAGCATGATACAACATTTATTTTGTAGATCATAAACATATACACACCGATAAAACATTGTTAGTATACCACTATGTAAAACAAACTTAGTCACCCAATAGAAAACAAAATCTTTTACTACTCAAAATTAAATATATGCTTCAACAAATTAGCCCAAAAAAACTAAACATGTTACTTATATCAGTTACTACAGAACAAAAAACAAAAAAGCTACCTTTGCACACAAAAAAGTTATTTATATAGGCTAATCTACGTGACATAGTGCCACACAGACACCACTAATACTACGAAAATGGTTACAAAACCATGCTTGCCCAGCTGTCAGCATATCATAGCTTTAGCCCCTTATTATTTGCACGAAGCTAAAAAAACGCACGAGTATTCCAAAGACACATCGCAGCGTGCAACACTTCTATACAAACATTATTCACGCACCGTTCGCCCTTCGCCACTCTCTGACATCTAAAACCCATTTTGTTTTTCCCTATTGGGTTAGGTTCGAGGAACTTCTTCGCTATCCTTTTCCCAACGCATTTATAGCAGGCATCGGACTTTATCAGAGAGCTTTGTATTTTGCCTCTCATCTTCTTGCATCCGTTTGCCTTCAGATTTTGCTCTTTTGTTCGCTCTTTGTTGTTGCGGCTCCTACTTCGCTCGATCATATTCGCCCTCAATACGGTACTTCAACTAGGTATACTGCATTATTTTCTACCTTAATCACAATTGTGTTTCTCCCATCAGCAGCTATTTTCTATTTTCGTCTTCTTTTCTACCGAAGATACTACTTGTCCTGGTTCTACGATTTTTATTCTTTGCGATTTACACACTCAATTTTGTTATGAAATAATTAGAATACTAATTTAATCAACCACTTCTTCCTTTACCTGCGTTTTTGTTAGCTTCCTTTTCTATCACGATCTTCCCTTTATTTCTTTGTGCTCTTCTATTCCTCAACTCTTTTTTTACGCTTTCGTTTCTCCAGATACCCCTTTCCTCTAAAATATACCAGTCTATGAACAGTCTCGAATACTCTATTTAGAAATATGTGCAAATATACAACCTGCGATTATAGACTACAGAATACAATCCACTTGCTTCAATTTAAACGCTTTCTGTTATTTTTATTCATAAAGTACTTTCTTCAATCTCCAACAAATACTTTCTCTTCGTTTCTAATTATGTAATACACCATTGTATTCCATTATTGATACATTGTCATTAATGTTATTCATTTTTCCATTCCTCCCTTTTTTATACTTAACCTTGTAATACGTTTCCTATAATACTACTTATATACTTCTGTTCTTTTTATAGTTAGCCTCATAGCAAATCCCCTGTAGCAGATTGACCTTCTTCTCTATTTTGATGCTACATATTTTTTCCCTTAATTTTTATCATCATGTTTACTTCTTTTGCTCTCATACAAGTGTGCCTCCTATTACATCGTGCATTCAAAATCAAAAAGCCTATCAGGCTGGCCAGCACAGCTATGGGAAATGCAACAATACCTATAAGTCATCAAACAACATAAACCTATTTTCCACTCAGCTACTCAATATATCAGTGATGAAAAATATGGGTGGAAAACATGGGTAACATTGGAGCCATTGCCCATACGTCCTGATGAGCGTCAACAATTCTATGGCAACAAAATCAAAGAACAAGATGCCATACAAGATGCTGCCAGGTGTGCAATACACTATCTCCGCCGCTATTACGATATGGAGTTCAGCCAATCCCCATATAACCTAATTCCCCAAATAACAGATGAAGGAATGTACTTCTCCACCCCAGAACCAGCGAACAACAATGATCTGCGTCTAAAGATGACATCCCAACACATTGTTTACGAAGAAGCATTATATTCAAGAACAAAGGATGAAAATGATGAGCTGCGCTATCAGCTTCACATGCTAGAAGCGGGAGAGATATCAGCCTGTGCGGAATCCCCCAGTGTCTCCATCATCGCCCAACCATAGCAGCAGCAACGCAGAAGACCAACAGCTCGAGAATATCGTAGCAGATTCCAACCATCCACGTCTAGAGCACCAGCAGCACCACCAGCAGACAACAATAACTAAATCCAGCAAGCCCCCAATGGCCTTGTACTCTACAATACCAGTAATTCTCGAACAAGCTTTTGTATACAGTCACTATTAGCAAAATACCTACCTCAGTTTAGTCTCTGTCTATTGCCGCTTTTCCTATCTCTCCCATTTCATCTTTCCTACCCAAAAAAAACTTCTTTCGCACCTCTTCATAACAGATAAAAGCAGCGGTTACAAAAAAATGCTTTTACCAAAAACATCTACATTTTTGCACCACAGATAATAGTTTAGCTTTGCATACTCCTACTTCAATATACAATGGAGGCCTCTTTCCAAAGATTTCACATAGTTTTTCCACTGCTTTGCTATACTTTATAGATAACAAAGCATTCATGACCTTTACCAAACAAGGTTGCATTTTCTTCTGCTAAAACATCAATAAACATCCGTTTTAAAATTCAAGCATATCGCATATTACTACACCTTCCCTATTTTCTTATCTACATCACTTATATTATTTAGTTTCTTTCACAGTTTTTGCCACCCTATATCTAACTATTCTTTCATTCCAAACATACGAAATTAAAAAAGCTCTCTATTCTATACACATTTTGTATCTACTTTATCGGCTCCTCAAAGTAACACAATACAATCATATTTTGATAAACATTTTGATCTTTCCTTACGCTAAATAAAAGATCACATATTAATTTATTCAACTATGCATACAAAAAATGCTCTTCTTCTTTTCTTGCTTATGTATATTATCTACCTTACTCAAAACCTCCTACCCTCTTCTCTTTCCCTGTGCTTCCAGTAATGCAGCTCACACTATTCTCATTATGTTATACAAAAACAACCATCCACTTCAAAATCATATTTAGATTTCCTTTTCCTAAAAATTACAATATATACACATTTATCTACCTATGCATATTACAGGTGTTATCCCTTTTTAGTTCCTTACTTATCTACATCACTTATGTTACTCAATTTGTTTTACAATCTGTTCTCCCTTACAAAGGCTTACGCTTCCGTTCCACACATATACAACACATACTTCTTTGTTCGATTTATATAACTCTCTTACCTACTTTACAAAATTAAAAAAAAACTAATTTGAATACTGTTATGGTTACAGACCAAACAGAGAGAGTGTGTGCTAGTGGAGAGTTAGGTGAGATGTCCCCTCTCCCTATGGGTATCACATATATATCTTCTTGCGAGGAGTATCTTTACAGGAATACTCTTCGAGAGCATTTACGTCATTATACATGCCTCACTCGATACTTACGCCTTTCTAGCAGGCCGGTTAGGTTTAGGTGGGGGCCACCCCTACAACAGGAGCCTCTCATGGTGAAGGGTTTCACAGGTCGAACCCATGTTACCGAGTCCTTTGGCCCCCTCCGTCCCTACGGCCTGTGACCTACAGTAGATAAAGATGTAGGTGCGCAGTGCAGACGTGCTTCGGTGAGGCGTCGAAGTCGTCCGCAGTCTTGGAGCCATACCTCGCGGTACCACAGTTATCGACAGAGTCACCTTGCGGATCCAAAGGTGTCGAATATGCAAGGCGTGGCACGGAGACTCCGCCTAGCGCGGGGCGGACCAGGCCTTCATGCGCAACGCTGAGTTGGTGAGGTGAGTCCTCGCCTGGTCCGGAGTCGTCACGCCCCGATAGCGACGCATTTCGGAGATGACGTCTTAATTGTTGGCGTGAGTCGCGCGGAGTGCTGAAAAGACAGGGGCGGGCTGCTGCGGCCATACGCACGGTCCCGAGGGAGAGTTACACATGGTGCGGCGCGGTTGGTGCGTCGTGGGATGTTAGCGATCGCACGACCGCGAGCCCACGTCCCTTCCCGAGAGAGGCGGGACACATGGCAAGATGTTACTGGTGTGCCATGCGCTGCCCGGCAGTCTCCGACGCGCGCCTCGGTCTGTCCGCGGCTGCCCTCCCCGATTGTGGGGATCCGAATCGATGGGCTCCCGCCGGTTGCGTTCTCGATCGTGGGGATGTGAAGGGTCTTCATAAAGCATCATTGCCGGTCATGCGGACGCATCTCTTGCTCGTGCTCCATTGCGTGCTTGCTCTCTCCTGTTGTGCGAAATCTGCGCGTGCTCCTGTTCCTTCAGCCCTCCGCTTGGGAAGTAGGATGGCGTGCCGTGGAGATTCCGGCCGCCAGCTTAGCGGCAGCGCCTCGTCGAGCCAGCGCGGTCCAACGCCACCACCAGCGGAATTCCCCCTCGTGATTCACAAGCCGTCGCGAGCCAACAAGCGGTACGACACCATGCGGAGCTCGCGGGGGCTAACCCCGAACACGATAGTTCAATTTCATGACGCCGCATTTTTTGAGGCTGGACCCTAAATGCCCTCGACCCCGGGTTGAAGTAGAAGGTATGCATCCCAGCGCGAACCTGTTCGCCCTTCTTCATGACGCGCGCTGTCAGCCGAAGAAGGTCGAAGGAGGGGCACTGTCCAATTTCAGCAGCATCCACTTCGTGGTGAGGTCGGGCTGCGCGAAGCTTGTCCCCGCTCTGACAACGCGAGAGAAGTGGGACTCCGGCTGGATGCGGTGGTGGTTCTACTATTGCGTGACGCCTACCAGCAACCTTCGGTGCCGAGGTCAGCCAATAGTTTTCAACGGCTGTCCGGGGGTGGAGCCGAAGGGCAACGATGGACAGCAAGCACGGAGACTCGCCGGCGTCGCCCTCCGGTTCAACATGCGCGATCTCGCCGAGGAGTTTACAATGTATGGGGTGTCTTTTCTCTCCGCCCGGTGGAAGTATGAACGAGATCACTGTCGGCGAGATGGCGTCCACCCCATCGTGTCCTCTCTGCAGCAACCCTCCGGTCCCGGTAAGTACTTTGGCTATATGCTGCGTATACATATGTGGCTGCTTTGTGAACGAAGCACCCCTTTGCATGTAGTGCTCTCATTGGAGGAGGCGGAGTATGCAGTAGAGGCCTTCCTCGGGCCGTACACGGTGAAACAGTACGCGTTGCACGAAGCCGCGACCGAGCCTGCGAAGCTGGGGTGGATAAATCGGATGTGCGAGGTCCTAGGCCTCCCCGTAGCAGCACGCGTGGTGCCGGTGTGGAGTCCGACTCGTCGCCGCGATGGCGTTGGCGAGGTGGGGGTGTCTCCCGGGCGTCGGAGGGCTCGGTCCAGGGCCACCGCCTCCAATCCGCCAACCGTATTTGCGGCAGGCGCATTTGGATCAGAGGGTGTGTCGGGCGATGGGTCCGAGCACGCCAGCTCGGGGGGGAACATTGCCCCCAGCGAGGAGGGCTTAGGCGGTGGTGAAGCGGGCCTCGGTAGTGACATTGTCGAGGACGAGGCCATGTCGCCAGTACCGGCCGACGAGGACTTGCCTCCTGTGCGCTTGTCGCCCGTGGCGGCCACCGCGGGTGTGTTGCCTGCTCCATCGGCCAGGGATGCGACCTCGGCACCTGTGGCGGCCATCACGGACTTTCCGCCTACTCCAGCCCTTACAGCGACTGGAGCGGCAGAGGGCGCGTCGTCGTCACCTATGGCGGCCATCATGGATCTGCCGCCGCTCCACCCTTCTTACTCTCGGAGCGGCGAGACACATCGCCGATCCCGAGGGCGGCGCCGAGTACGGCCGCCACCCACGGGCCGATTCCATGTGCGTCAGCGGGGACCTAGGGTCCAACCAGGAAGCCACTCTGACCAAGGAAGGAGTCAGCATTCCCCGGGCTGGTGAGGTGTCGGTGATCCAGCCAGAGGCTGAGCAGACCCCTCCTCGTGCCCTGGTGGAGGGTGCCGAAGATAGGTGTAATTCCTTTTCCCCCCGCGACTTCACCAAGCTCTCTCCGATTTGCTCGCACATACCGTCGTCAACATCAGGAGAGACGAGGTCTCCCGGACGCGGCCAAGGATCGAGCAGCGGAGGTGTCCGTGAAGTCGCCGGCCTCGTTGCGCAAGACGCGACGTGGGCGCCTGGTGCTGTCGCAGGGGCCCCGAGGCTCGCCGTGTCTGACTTCATCCCTCGCCCGGAGACGCTTCGCGCCCTTAACGAGGTCGCGGAGTGCGCCGACAGCAGCCTGGATCGGCGGGCTTTGTCGTCGTGTGGGGGGATCTTCTGGCACTCGTGCTAGGTGCCTTGGAGATGAGGGTAAGTACCTGAGCCCGCGGTTTACACCGCTTACTGAGTACATATTTAACACTCGTCTCCGTCCGCTGTTAGACGGTTGCCATCAGCCGGGCCCTGGAGGAGGCTCGCACCTGCCAGCGGAGGGTGCTGAAGGACAAGCTTCGCGCTGCCAACGAGGCTCATGCCGCTAAGGACGAGCGCATCTGTGTGTTCGAGGCGGAAATCATCATGGCTACTTCCAACGCGCGGAGTCTTGTGGCGACGCGGAGAGCGTGGCGGCGGCGGCGCAGCGCACCGCGACAGAGGAGTGCACCGGCTTGCTTGAGCAAATCAATGCGCTGGAGGAAGAGAATGCCCAGCTTACCATGGCCTTGGAAGAAAGGAACCGGACCCTGGGCGATGATGTGACCATTCCACATACTCATACAACCAAAGCTCCCAAAAATAAACAAATGGTGAATTCGTTTCTTCGGCTTCAATTTATTTTAATTGAGAATATGATGCTATCTAAAGGTGAAAATGTTTTTTTGTCTAACTGTATAAGGAGGATTGCATCAACGCTATGCGCTCGTGGTTGGGGTCCACCAAAAGGGAAGCTGACCAATATATCAAGACCAAGTCAACACCTTCCCCAACTCTTGCTCAAGGTCACCATGTTACTTTTGGATCAATTCAAGGAAGAGTTCAAGTGGGACGCATTTTAGAATTCAATTCGGCCTGCGGATCAATTCGGAGTCAGCCTGATAGGTCGGACTTCAAATGTGTATAACTATTGCATAAAAACTCCGTTTGTGGTGTGCAAGTACAGCAAAGAAAGAAGAGCTCGTCCACTTTCCAATGGATTTGGCCCCACCTCCAAATTCGTACTGTGCGCATTGGAATCACCAAAGGAAGGCGACGCTGACTCAGCCTGACAGGTCCCACTTTAAATGCTCATAGATTTCGCATCAAGAGTCCAATTGGAATGTGTGAGTACAGCATGGAAAGCTTATTCCGTCCTCTTTACAACGGATCCGACCCCATTGAAAAATTCCTTTTGTGCGCGACGCAATCAACAAAACAATCTTCGATTTTGGAAACAGAGATAGAATCAGCTATGATTTGAATACTTTCCATGTGTTGAGAACTTTCCATATGCAAGGACCTGCGTGTCCCTATAAATAGAGGCTCATTTGGCCATGTAACTCAGGCTTGTTTAGATTAGTTTTCCACCGTGAAACTTCGTCGTGTGTTCTTGTGTCGACTAGACCAACAACTGCGATTGCAGGCTTCAACCCCTTTGTGTTCTTCATTCATATATGCAATATTCAGATTGCTCTTTATCTTGTTCTTGCTTGTTCTTCGATTGCTTGCAGGAATTGAACTCGTGTTCAGTCAACCGCGTTCTTGCACGGTTGATAGCGACTAGGTGTGGTGTAGCGATTGCAGGGCGGACTTGGTCGCCTCGGTCAAGTAGCCTCTTCGTCAACGCCATATCAAATCGAACTTATCCATCTCATCGGAAGATCGGGCCACCCTCTCATCGCTTGGTATCGAGCACGCTTTGCCCGGTGAGATTATCCATTTAGATTTGTTTTTCATACCTATAACTAGAAAATTGCCCTACAAAAAGAGTTATTTCCGCTGTCCAAACCCCGTTGTGCCTTTCAATTTGTTAGTTTCAGTTTGCTAAATTGAATTTGTGTCCGTTTTAGCTTTGTCTTGTTGCTGGTCATATTCTTGGTCCCATAAAACACCAAAAACAAAAATCCCCACGTCCAACACCATCAAGAACACTTCAAACTCTATTTCCGATTTTCCGCCAGAAGACTCCCTCTTGTGCAGCCGCCACCAAAAATAGCATAACTTTTGATTCATTGATCCTTTTTGAGTGAGACCACTTCCATTAGACTCCCAACTTCATTATCCATCTTCTTGCTAAATTTCGCTTCATTCCAATACTGCAAGTAAAAGATACATGCGGAGAAAGTTGACCCAAATTTCTGTTTCGAATCTGCAACAGTTTGCACTTGTGATTTTTGTGCGAATTTTTCTGTCAGTTTTCAGAAGTTGGCCCCAAAAGAAAAGTTCTAGAAAAAGCCGTCAGTAAACGAGGAAAAAAAGAATCATCAAAAAAGAGGCAACTGACAAAAAGTTACGGCCAAAATACCGATAACTGGTCCAGTGGACAGAAATCTAACATTCTAATATTTTGGGTCAATAGTTGTGCTTTCCACTTCCAATTGCATTCAATTGAATTATCTTGTGTCTACCACTCCTATACTTTGATATCCACTTGTTTTAGCCTTCATCTATTCTTATTTGATCAGCAACATAAGGCTAAGTGCTAGATACGAACTATAATTCAATTCCATGCAATTTCTGAAATTAACCGATTGTTCTCCATTGCTACATATCTAGAGCCTTCCAAGCTACACCTACTACTAACTGTTACAGGCCTTGACGCATCGTAATCGCTATACTCATCACTCAAGTCAAGACTATCACGAACCACCCACCGGTTGCACCACCGCTTGCTTTGGTAAGAATTTGTAAGAGCTTGGTAAGAGTTTGAGAGATGTGTGACTTGTCAAGCTCCACTTCCTAGTAGTTTATAGGGACTTACATAATTCTTGTGTATTTCCTTGTTTTTCTACTAACCATGACAGGTTCAAGATCACATAGTTTGAATTTTCGTGAGACCAACAACGTGTTGGATCGGCTTAATAAGACCCTCACCACCATCAACAACAGAGTTGAGAACCTTGATAAACGCTCATCCCCGCCTACTCGACGTGCGCTGTTTCCTCTGAACCGTTCATCTCCAAATGACGATGATGATGCATTAACTAAAGTCAAGTATGCTTTTCCATTCTTTGCTGGTAACTTTGATCCTGATGCCTATATTGACTGGGAGATAGCATTAGACAAAGAATTTGAATATTATGATTGGTCGGATAGGCAAAAGATTAGAGCTGCCACTAGTATTATGAGATGATGGATGCCCCTACATCATGTGAGGAGAGACAGAAAGGTAAATATAATGGTGCTATCATCACTCATGGTGAGTGTGCATGTGAAGAACAACCATTGTCCACTGTTCATGCTACATTAGAGCAAAACATTGTGAAAAGTAATTCTGATATACACATGTTTCAAGTACAAAATTCCAACTGCATTAATTTAAGTATTGATAATGAGTTGTGTGCTAATTTCTTACACATATCTTTGCCACAACCAGAAGTTAAACCTGATTCTTCTATTTTAATTTTAAATCCATATGCTGAAATAAATGGTTTTGATTTTGTCAATATGCAATTGATCCATGCTATAGATAAGCTGAATGAGATTTCTTCTTCGCACACTTTCGGTTATATTGAGATTGATCATCCTTGTGAACTGAGTTGTCTAACAAAGAAGTTATTTGAGATTCCCAATTCGCTTTCATTATTTCGTTATAAATTTTACTTAATAGGCGAGTATGATGAAAAGGGAAATTATATGGTTCATCAAATTTGGATAAATTCAGAATCAAAGGTTCCAATTTGGAGGAGAAACATAATCATGTAGAGAAAACTAATGGCACTAACCTTATTATTTCTAGTTTATCTACTGCTGTTTGTAAGCTACATGAAACCTTTCAAGAAGGGGAGTGTTGTGGGCTGCTTCCATACACCACAACCATTTCCTATTTGCGCTGAAAAGAATTTGCCTCTCATTGAGATCATCAATATCAAGTCACACCAATACAACCTTTTCTAAAGAATGGGAGCAAGATGAAGAACATACGCCATCTAGTGATAATACTACCAATCAGTACAATCGTTTCTAAGAGAGTTCACTTTGTTTGATAAAGAACTTATGATATTACATAATACGAATTTGTTGCGTTCTTTGTCATGTACCGAGATTTATGATCAAGATCACGCAATACGTGAGACCACACATCTATTAAAACCGAGGACGGTTTTCTCACAAGAAGGGAGGATGATGTGACCACACCACATACTCATACAACCAAAGCTCCCAAGAATAAACAAATGGTGAATTCGCTTTCTTCGGTTTCAATTTATTTTAATTGAGAATATGATGCTATCTAAAGATGAAAATGTATTTTTGTCTAGTCTGTATAAGGAGAATTGCATCAACGCTATGCGCCGTGGTTGGGGTCCACCAAAAGGGAAGCCGACCAATATATCAAGACCACATCTTCCCCAACTCTTGCTCAAGGTCATCACGTTACTTTTGGATCAATTCAAGCAAGAGTTCAAGTGGGACACATTTTAGAATTCAATTCGCCTTCGGATCAATTCGAGTCACCGATAGGTCGGACTTCAAATGTGTATAACTATTGCATAAAAACTCCGTTTGTGGTGTGCAAGTACAGCAAAGAAAGAAGAGCTCGTCCACTTTCCAATGGATTTGGCCCCACCTACAAATTCGTTCTGTGCGCATTGGAATCACCAAAGGAAGGCGACGCTGACTCAGCCTGACAGGTCCCACTTTAAATGCTCATAGATTTCGCATCAAGAGTCCAATTGGAATGTGTGAGTACAGCATGGAAAGCTTATTCCGTCCTCTTTACAACGGATCCGACCCCATTGAAAATTCCTTTGTGCGCGACGCAATCAACAAAACAATCTTCGGTTTTGGAAACAGAGATAGAATCAGCTATGATTTGAATACTTTCCATGTGTTGAGAACTTTCCATATGCAAGGACCTGCGTGTCCCTATAAATAGAGGCTCATTTGGCCATGTAACTCAGGCTTGTTTAGATTAGTTTTCCACCGTGAAACTTCGTCGTGTGTTCTTGTGTCGACTAGACCAACAATCGCGATTGCGTGCTTCAACCCCTTTGTGTTCTTCATTCATATATGCAATATTCAGATTGCTCTTTATCTTGTTCTTGCTTGTTCTTCGATTGCTTGCAGGAATTGAACTCGTGTTCAGGTCAACCGCGTTCTTGGCACGGTTGATAGCGACTAGGTGTGGTGTAGCGATTGCAGGACGGACTTGGTCGCCTCGGCCAAGTAGCCTCTTCGTCAACGCCATATCAAATCGAACTTATCCATCTCATCGGAAGATCGGGCCACCCTCTCATCGCTTGGTATCGAGCACGCTTGCGGTGAGATTATCCATTTAGATTTGTTTTTCATACCTATAACTAGAAAATTGCCCTACAAAAGAGTTATTTCCATTGTCCAAACCCGTTGTGCCTTTCAATTTGTTAGCTTCAGTTTGCTAAATTGAATTTGTGTCCGTTTTAGCTTTGTCTTGTTGCTGGTCATATTCTTGGTCCCATAAAACACCAAAAACAAAAATCCCCACGTCCAACACCATCAAGAACACTTCAAACTCTATTTCCGATTTTCCGCCAAAAGACTCCCTCTTGTGCAGCCGCCACCAAAAATAGCATAACTTTTGATTCATTGATCCTTTTTGAGTGAGACCACTTCCATTAGACTCCCAACTTCATTATCCATCTTCTTGCTAAATTTCGCTTCATTCCAATACTGCAAGTAAAAGATACATGCGGAGAAAGTTGACCCAAATTTCTGTTTCGAATCTGCAACAGTTTGCACTTGTGATTTTTGTGCGAATTTTTCTGTCAGTTTTCAGAAGTTGGCCCCAAAAGAAAAGTTCTAGAAAAAGCCGTCAGTAAACGAGGAAAAAAAGAATCATCAAAAAAGAGGCAACTGACAAAAAGTTACGGCCAAAATACCGATAACTGGTCCAGTGGACAGAAATCTAACATTCTAATATTTTGGGTCAATAGTTGTGCTTTCCACTTCCAATTGCATTCAATTGAATTATCTTGTGTCTACCACTCCTATACTTTGATATCCACTTGTTTTAGCCTTCATCTATTCTTATTTGATCAGCAACATAAGGCTAAGTGCTAGATACGAACTATAATTCAATTCCATGCAATTTCTGAAATTAACCGATTGTTCTCCATTGCTACAAATCTAGAGCCTTCCAAGCTACACCTACTACTAATCACAGGCCTTGACGTGCAGTAATCGCTATACTCATCACTCAAGTCAAGACTATCACGAACCACCACCGGTTGCACCACCGCTTGCTTTGGTAAGAATTTGTAAGAGCTTGGTAAGAGTTTGAGAGATGTGTGACTTGTCAAGCTCCACTTCCTAGTAGTTTATAGGGACTTACATAATTCTTGTGTATTTCCTTGTTTTTCTACTAACCATGACAGGTTCAAGATCACATAGTTTGAATTTTCGTGAGACCAACAACGTGTTGGATCGGCTTAATAAGACCCTCACCACCATCAACAACAGAGTTGAGAACCTTGATAAACGTTCATCCCCAGCTACTCGACGTGCGCTGTTTCCTCTGAACCGTTCATCTCCAAATGACGATGATGATGCATTAACTAAAGTCAAGTATGCTTTTCCATTCTTTGCTGGTAACTTTGATCCTGATGCCTATATTGACTGGGAGATAGCATTAGACAAAGAATTTGAATATTATGATTGGTCGGATAGGCAAAAGATTAGAGCTGCCACTAGTATTATGAGATGATGGATGCCCCTACATCATGTGAGGAGAGACAGAAAGGTAAATATAATGGTGCTATCATCACTCATGGTGAGTGTGCATGTGAAGAACAACCATTGTCCACTGTTCATGCTACATTAGAGCAAAACATTGTGAAAAGTAATTCTGATATACACATGTTTCAAGTACAAAATTCCAACTGCATTAATTTAAGTATTGATAATGAGTTGTGTGCTAATTTCTTACACATATCTTTGCCACAACCGTAAGTTAAACTCGATTCTTCTATTTTAATTTTAAATCCATATGCTGAAATAAATGGTTTTGATTTTGTCAATATGCAATTGATCCATGCTATAGATAAGCTGAATGAGATTTCTTCTTCGCACACTTTCGGTTATATTGAGATTGATCATCCTTGTGAACTGAGTTGTCTAACAAAGAAGTTATTTGAGATTCCCAATTCGCTTTCATTATTTCGTTATAAATTTTACTTAATAGGCGAGTATGATGAAAAGGGAAATTATATGGTTCATCAAATTTGGATAAATTCAGAATCAAAGGTTCCAATTTGGAGGAGAAACATAATCATGTAGAGAAAACTAATGGCACTAACCTTATTATTTCTAGTTTATCTACTGCTTGTTTGTAAGCTACATGAAACCTTTCAAGAAGGGGAGTGTTGTGGGCTGCTTCCATACACCACAACCATTTCCTATTTGCGCTAAAAAGAATTTGCCTCTCATTGAGATCATCAATATCAAGTCACAATCCAATACAACCTTTTCTAAAGAATGGGAGCAAGATGAAGAACATACGCCATCTAGTGATAATACTACCAATCAGTACAATCGTTTCTAAGAGAGTTCACTTTGTTTGATAAAGAACTTATGATATTACATAATACGAATTTGTTGCGTTCTTTGTCATGTACCGAGATTTATGATCAAGATCACGCAATACGTGAGACCACACATCTATTAAAACCGAGGACGGTTTTCACAAGAAGAAGGGAGGATGATGTGACCACACCACATACTCATACAACCAAAGCTCCCAAGAATAAACAAATGGTGAATTCGTTTCTTCGGTTTCAATTTATTTTAATTGAGAATATGATGCTATCTAAAGATGAAAATGTATTTTTGTCTAGCTGTATAAGGAGAATTGCATCAACGCTATGCGCTCGTGGTTGGGGTCCACCAAAAGGGAAGCCGACCAATATATCAAGACCACATCTTCCCCAACTCTTGCTCAAGGTCATCACGTTACTTTTGGATCAATTCAAGCAAGAGTTCAAGTGGGACACATTTTAGAATTCAATTCGGCCTTCGGATCAATTCGGAGTCAGCCTGATAGGTCGGACTTCAAATGTGTATAACTATTGCATAAAAACTCCGTTTGTGGTGTGCAAGTACAGCAAAGAAAGAAGAGCTCGTCCACTTTCCAATGGATTTGGCCCCACCTACAAATTCGTTCTGTGCGCATTGGAATCACCAAAGGAAGGCGACGCTGACTCAGCCTGACAGGTCCCACTTTAAATGCTCATAGATTTCGCATCAAGAGTCCAATTGGAATGTGTGAGTACAGCATGGAAAGCTTATTCCGTCCTCTTTACAACGGATCCGACCCCATTGAAAAATTCCTTTTGTGCGCGACGCAATCAACAAAACAATCTTCGGTTTTGGAAACAGAGATAGAATCAGCTATGATTTGAATACTTTCCATGTGTTGAGAACTTTCCATATGCAAGGACCTGCGTGTCCCTATAAATAGAGGCTCATTTGGCCATGTAACTCAGGCTTGTTTAGATTAGTTTTCCACCGTGAAACTTCGTCGTGTGTTCTTGTGTCGACTAGACCAACAACTGCGATTGCAGGCTTCAACCCCTTTGTGTTCTTCATTCATATATGCAATATTCAGATTGCTCTTTATCTTGTTCTTGCTTGTTCTTCGATTGCTTGCGTGAATTGAACTCGTGTTCAGGTCAACCGCGTTCTTGGCACGGTTGATAGCGACTAGGGTGTGGTGTAGCGATTGCAGGACGGACTTGGTCGTCTCGGTCAAGTAGCCTCTTCGTCAACGTCATATCAAATCGAACTTATCCATCTCATCGGAAGATCGGGCCACCCCCTCATCAGGCGACGCGTCGGCGGCAGCATGGAGGGCCATGGAGTCACTGGAGAGGGCCCTCCGGGACCTTTCCGTTGACGTGTCGAACCTTACGCACAACCCCGCGGACGTGGCACAATCTCTGGCACGGATCGAGGAGGGCTCGAGCCTGGCACTCCGCAGTGCCAAAGCATTCGGCGATCATTGCGGCTTCGCCAGCGCCTATCTCGCCCTTGCCATGCTCCATGCCCAGGGGTGTGAGCATGTGAACGAGCTGGTCGATCCCCAGCTGGGTCTGCCGGCGCCTAGTCGAAGTAGACACGCGAGCGCTCCGTCCCCTACCCCTTGATCCTGCGCGGTCGATGTGGGACTTCACAGGCGCAACTGTTTCCCTGCAATTCTAGATATTGACGGGACATCTGAGGCAGACTGAACGGAGCTGTGCCCATGCCGCTTTACAGCTGGGAGGGGGTGATGGAGCATAATCGGCGGGGCCCTGTAGTTGAAGCAGGGCGGCGTTGCTGGAGCTGGGCAGCGCTGTTGCAGCTTATGCAGTTGCAGCGGCCGATGGGACGCTTGAGGCGCAACTGACGGGGTCTCGCTTCCAGGTCTCTTTAAAAAGGGGAAACGGGCGAGTGAAGTACCACTCGCCTTCCCAAACATTGGTGCCCTTGCAAGTTTCTCTCTTAAACTCGCAGCCCCTACTCGCCTCCGCTTCCACGGTGCCTCTATCAAGCGCCGATGAAGGCGAGGGCTCCGTCTTGCAATGATGCCGCGGGACGACCGCGGGGTCGAACACCCCGTCCACACGGAGTGGACATGACGCCGCGATGCGGGGCCCCTTCGCCAGCTTGCCTAAGGGCCACGACTGATGGGGGGTGGTGGGCCATTCACTTGTACTTCAGCGAGGAAACTTCCGGCTTCGGGGGTAGACCTCCCTTGACTGCCACTGAGGTCGCGCCTCACCTGGGGTGCCTCTTACAGGTGCCTTGTCTCCCCCCATTCTCCTCCCTTACCTCTAGGGTGCTCCTGAGGGGGGCTTTTCGCTTGTGCCTCACCAAGGGGGCTTGTGACTCCAGAAGCGGACATCGACCCCCCCCCCCATGACGGGGCCGCACGCCCCTGGGGGTGCCGTCAATGAGCGCTCTCGTTGCTTCGTCTTTTCTTCAGAACCGTAGGCCATCGAGCTCCTGTGCCACCCCCTCTCCACGGTGTCACAGTCCAGCTCTTCTTGCAAGAAGCCACGGGGTCCGCCGCACCCGTGTATTTGGAAAAAAATTTGTACGTGAGGCGCCTCACCCTTGGACCCGCGGCATTCTGTCCATGTGACACACGCGGTTTGCAGAAAACGCGGGGAGCCTCTGGTGCCCGTGCTCTGCTCTGTTTATACTCCGGAGAGTGCGTGGGAATATCAACCACGTCTTATTTATACTCCGGAGAGTACGCTTGGCGGCAAAACCAACGCGTGTGCGGGACATCCGCGTCTTGTTTATACTCAGTAGAGTGCGCAGGGATAACATCCGCGTCTAGTTTGTACACCGGAGAATATGTGGAACTATCAACCATGACTTAGCTATGCTCCGGAGGGTACGCCAACGCGCGCGCGGGACATCTGCGTCTTGTTTATACTCAGTAGAGTGCGCAGGGATACATCCGTGTCTAGTTTGTACTCCGGAGAATGCGTGGGACTATCAACCACGACTTAGCTATGCTCCGGAGGGTACGTCAACGCGCGCGCGGGATATCCGCATCTTGTTTAGACTCAGTAGAGTGCGCAGGGACAACATCTGCGTCTTATTTATACTCCGTAGAGTGCGTGCGGAGGCGGACCTCAACGCTACGTCTTATTTATACTCCGTAGAGTGCGCGCGGAGGCGTCCCCCCGCTGCGTCTTATTTATACTCTGTAGAGTGCGTGCAGAGGCGGACCTCGACGCTACGTCTTATTTATACTCCATAGAGTGCGTGCGGAGGCGGACCTCGACGCTACGTCTTATTTATACTCCGTAAAGTGCGTGCGGAGGTGGACCTCGACGCTACGTCTTATTTATACTACGTAGAGTGCGTACGGAGGCGGACCTCGATGCTACGTCTTATTTATACTCCGTAAAGTGCGTGCGGAGGCGGATCTCGACGCTACGTCTTATTTATACTCCGTAGAGTGTATGCGGAGGTGGACCTCGGCGAAAGGTTAGTGGACGATCGGCTTTTTTGATCTCCTGCTTGCACGAGCAAACGTCTTATAATAGACAGAGTGCTGCTGCTGCCACATGTTGGCCTTTGCTGTGTCCTAAACATAATACCTATGCAACCTGTCTGCATTCCATGTGTGGCGGAGCGTCTGCCCTTCAAGTGTGGCGAGGCGATAAGCTCCTCGCTGTAAAGCTGCCACAACGATGTACGGGCCTTTCCACTTGGACTCCAGCTTGCCGACCGTGTCTGTGTGGAGTGCCATCTTGAGAACAAGGTCCCTCGGCTGGAATCCTCGCGGGTAAACGGAGCGGCCACGCATGCGCACCATTTGCCGCGCGTACTTGGCGATGTGTTGGGTGGCATTGACTCGCTCTCCATCGAGAAGGTCCAGGGACAACTGGCGCTCTTCTTCTGGCGCCTGGGCGAGGACCCTTCACGAGCCAGCCTTGATCTCTTCAGGCGTCATTGCCTCATCGCCGAAGAGGAGTTTGAACAGTGTGAATCCTGTCAGGTGTGTCATCGTTGTGCAGAGAGACTAGAGGATGCTGTGGAGCTCGCTTAGCCACTTGCCCTTTGGTATTCCGACAAGGCGCTTCTTGACCCTGGCGGAGATGGCATCGTTCGCCCACTCGACCGCTCCGTTAGACTGTGGGTGCCCGACCAAAGCGAACCGGAGCGTAATGCCCATGTTGTCGCAGAACTCCTTGAACGGGGCAGAATCGAACTGCAGGCCATTGTCGACGGTGATCTCCTTGGGCACCCTGAAGTGGCATATGATGTTCTGCCAGAGGAAACGCTGCATGGCTGCCGAAGTTACCTTGGTTAGCACGACAACCTCTAGCCACCTAGAGAAATATTTAAAAGTGACCACTATGAACCGTAAGTCTCCTGGGGCCCGAGGAAGAGGTCCCACGACGTCGATGCCCGACCGTGCCAACGGCCATACAGGGGGAATGAGGTTGAGGCCGGTCGGGGGTATGTGGATGACCCGCCCCATCCAATGGCAGCCTTGACATTGGCGCACGAGGTCTTGGGCATCAGCAACGGCGGTTGGCCAGTAAAAGCCCTGCCTGAACGCCTTGCCGACGAGCAACCTCGGCGCTAGATGCAAGCCGCAGAGTCCTGCGTGGATTTTCTTGAGGAGGTGCTTTCCTTCCTCGCGTGAAAGGCACCGTAGAAGGGGTGCGCAGACCCCTTTTTGTAGAGTACCCCGTCGAGCACCTGGAAGGACCTGGCTCGACGGGGTCATCAGGCTCGGCGATGCCCTGCAAGAAACCGTAAATGGGCTCTCGCCAGTCACCCTGCTAGGTGATCTGGTGGACGAGGGCCGCGTCGCGATTGTCCTGCGCGATGGCCGCCGCGGGCAGGACCTCGTAGAACGCTCCTTCAGGAGTGGGGAGCTGTTGGCTGGCAGCTTTTGCGAGAACGTCGGCTTGCTCATTTTCTTCCTGAGGGATGGCCTTTACCGTGACGTCCAGAAAATGCCACTCATTTGCTCGCACGGCTGCTAGGTACTTAGCCAGTTCGGGATCATTGGCCTAGTGCGACTTGTCCACCTGGCCCGCCACCAGCCGGGAGTCCGTGCGGGCAAGAACTCGTCGTGCGCCCAAAGCTTTGAGCTTCGCGAGGCAGAAGAGTAGCGTCTCGTATTCGGCGGTGTTGTTGGTGGTAGGAAATGCAGGACGCGCCGAGTATAATAGACGGTGTCGTTCCGGCGTAGTGACCACCGCACCCACGCCTGTGCCGGAAACACCATAGGCTCCATCAGTGTCAAGCATCCATACTAGATCCTCCGGCCGCTGGGCGTGCTGGGTCGAGGGAGTCCACTCCGCGAGGAAGTCCGCAAGGATTTGGGACTTGATCGCTGTTCGTGAGGCATACATAAGAGAAAATGGTGCGAGCTCGGCTACCCACTTGCCAATGCATCCTGTGGCCTCTTTATTGTGCAACATCTCCGCCAGGGGGAACGAGGACAGAACGGTGATTGGATGAGCCAGGAAGTAGTGTCGGAGATTTCTCGAGGCAATGACCAGCGCGTAAGCCAACTTCTCAAGCTCGATGTACCGTGTCTTGGCGCCTTGCAAGGCTTCGGAGACGAAGTACACGGGGCGCTGAAGAGCGCCCTCCTCGAGGATGAGGACAGCGCTTACCGCTGTCGCTGAGGCAGCGAGGTAGAGTAAGAGGGGAGCTTCTGGTGTCAGGGCGATGAGAGTGGGGAGGCTTGCGAGATGCCTCTTGAGGTCATCAAAGGCGTTGGCGCAATCACCATCCCAACGAAGGGTCTTGAAAAATGGCAGGCCCCGCTCTGCTGCCCTGGACAAAAAGCGGATCAACGCGGCCATGCGGCCAACGAGTCTTCGGACTTCTCTTGTCGTCTTGGGCGACTCCATAGCGAGGATCGTATCGACCTTGTCGGGGTTGGCTTGGATGCCACGTCTGGACACCAGAAAGCCCAAGAGTTTTCCCGCCCGCACGCCGAATACACACTTGTCCGAGTTGAGCTTGATGCCCATCTTCGTGAGGTTGTCAAAGGTCTCTTGGAGATCTTGGCTGTGGGAGGCCAGCTGCATGGTTTTGATGACTACGTCGTCAACGTAAGCCTCAACATTCCTCCCAAGTTGGGAGGTCAGCGCTAGTGCGATAAGGCGGGTGAAGGTTGTGCCCGCATTCTTCAAACCGAAGGGCATCCTGATAAAGCAGTATGTCCCTATCGGAGTGATAAAGCTGGTCCTGTCTTCGTCATTCTTGGCCATGTAGATCTGGTGGTAACCGGAGTAAGCGTCCAAGGAGCTCATGAGTTCGCAGCCAACGGTGGTGTCAACCAGTTGATCCACGCGTGGTAAAGGGTAGTCATCCTTCGGGCATGCCTTATTGAGGGCAGTGAAGTCGATGCACATACGCCAAGCGCCATTAGCTTTTTTCACCAACACCGGGTTGGCCAACCACTCCGGATGTTGGACCTCGCGGATGACTCCAGCCTGGAGAAGCTTCGCTACTTCCACCTTGGCTGCTTGCTATCAGTCGACGGACATACGCCGAAGCCTCTGCTTGACCGGCTTAGCATCCAGGCGAACCGCCAGGTCGTGCTCGATGAGAGAGCGGTCCACGCATTTGATGTCCTCCGAGGACCATGCGAAGACATCTGCGTTACTCCGGAGAACCCGGAGCAAAACTTGCTCCACCTTGATGTGACCACACCACATACGTATACGACCACAGTTCCCAAAAATAAAACTAACAAAAGCTATACGAGGACGATTGCAAGCTATACGACGATGATTGCATCAATGCTACGCGCTCGTGGTTGGGGTCCACCTAAAGGGAAGCCGACAAATATATCAAGACCAAGTCAACGCCTTTGCCAACTCTTGTTCAAGGTCACCACATTATTTTTGGATCAACTAAAGCAAGAGTTCAAGAGGGGCACATTTTGGAATCCAATTCGACCTCCAGATTACTTCGGATTCAGCCTGACAGCGCCTACTTCAAACGGCCATAACTTTTGATCCAGAAGGTTTCGCGGGGCCCGTGAGTACTTGTTGGAAAGATCTTGGAGTCTACTTTCGGATGAATCTGGTCTCACCTCGAAATTCTAGTTGAGCCGATCAGAAACTCCAAAACAAGTTGTCACTTTTCAATCTGAGTCAAAGTGGGCCTTGGGCCTTGTAATCACGCTTAGACTATTTGGACAGGCACTAATCATGGGCATACTATTCACATAAATAGTAACTATGAATAGTACCGTACCCCTTTTGTTAGATAAGTGCGGCCTCCCCCACTCCTATTTAAGGAGGTCGCACCCCTTTAGTTTTCCTTGGGTTTTTTAAGAGTTTATTCTGCTTAGCAGTCTCACCGCACGTCCGGTTAAAGAACCCTAACTTATGAACTTAATATTTATCCGCAATACAGTTTCAGATTGTATCTTTTACTCTCTTGCTTGTGTTCTCGATTCGCTTGCAGGAGATAGCCTTCTTAGCGAAGTCAACCACGTTCGGCACGGTTGATAACCATCGGAGTAGTGGTGTAGTGATTGCAAGGGGATCGATCTGTTTTGGTCAGAGCCTTTAGATCATCAACGTCGAGTTCTCCACAATTGACTTATCAGTACTTCTTGAAAGATCGGGCCATTGTCACATCACACCTTCGGGGGGAGGCCTTCTCCAATGGAGACGACTTGACCGTTGGCCTGGAGAGGTACCCTCTTGACTCCGCTCTCTGGTCGGGGCTTAGGGGTCCACCCCGGGGCGGACGGTGCGTCCGCCTGGAGCTTGTCTGTGAGGGCGTGCACCCTGCGGTGCGGGTTCTTGGTACGAACCTCGATGCGTCGGGCGAGATCCTGGTCACCGAAGATAGTGATAACACCTCGCGGACCCAGGAGCTTCATACACAAGAAGCCATGATGCGGGACTGCTTTGAAAGTGTTGAGGACAGGGCGGCCTAGTATGGCGCTGTACGGGCTCGGGGTGTCCGCGACATCGAAGATGACGTCCTCGCTGCTGACGTTATCGCCTTGACAAAAGGAGACTCGGAGACATACGTGGCCCAATGTGGTCAGCGGTTGGCCCCCGAAACCGTGTAGCGGGATCCTCGATGGCTTCAAGCGACTTCGAGGAATCCCCATGCAGTCGAAGGCTTCCGCACAAAGCACGTTCGTCGAACTACCCCCGTCGATAAGGACACGCCTGACATCACAGCCTGCAATGTCTGTTCGGATGAGCAGAGGGTCTTGGTGGGGAAACTCCACGCCCCGGGCGTCGACCGGCGTGAAGGTAAATTCACCATGGGCTACTCCCGGCATTGATCACGCCGAGGTTCCCAACGAGCAACCTCCGGACATGACACTGATAATCTGGGCTTGCGGGGGGTGCTGTTGCAGCTGCTGCACGTGGGTCCCCGGCGCAACCACCGGCAGGATTTGCGGGCTCCAAGCTTCTTGCATGGCCTGTACGGCCCTGCGAAGATCTACTAGATCCCGCTAGAGCGTGTCGAGGGCCGTCAGCAGGGCTTCCTCCACTGTCGGCGTAGCCGGAGCGAGCGGACTGCTCGGCGCTCCTGCACCGGGTGTAAGGGTGGTGGTCGTGCGTCGGCGGTGGCGGGGTCGACCGTTGCGTCGGTGTTGGCGGGGTCGGTCGGTACGTCGGCAGTGGCAGGGTCGACCGTTGCGTCAGCGGTGGCGGGGTCGATTGTTGCGTCGGTATTGGCGGGGTCGACCGTTGCGTCGGCAGTGGTGGGGTCGACCGTTGTTGCCGTGCCCGCCCCGTAGTTTGCGCCCGCGACCGCCGGTGCCGACGCCCTGGTGTCGACGCGGGACTTCGCCACATCCCCTTCTTTCTTCTTCACCGTCGGTGATGAAGCTTTCTTCGGTGCCATCCTTCTTGAAATTTTTGAGGCTTGCTCTTATCCTCCCCACAGATGGCGCCAACTATGGTGGTTACAAACCAAACAGAGAGAGAGTATGGTAGTAGAGAGTTAGGTGAGATGTCCCCTCTTCCTATGGGTATCACATATATATCTTCTTGCGAGGAGTATCTTTATAAGAATACTCTTCGAGGGCATTTACGTCATTATACATGCCTTACTCGAAACTTACGCCTTTCTAGCATGCCGGTTGCGTTTAGGTGGGGGCCACCCCTACAACAAATACATTTTAGTAAACCCCTTTTTCACTTTCTTATCATAAAAAAAGAACCACATATCCGGCTAACTATTTGTACCTATCACAGATACCATTCTTCTTTTGTTATTTACTTATGCATACCTCCTATGTTATTCCAAATTTACTATACCTTTTCCTTACTCATATTTACTATACTTTTTGCCTACTCATACCTGCTATACCACAACACATGAATCTTACTAATATAGTAATTGCATTCTTTAAATCTTCACGTTATACAGATTCAGCATGATGTATACATTACTAAACTTAACACCACCAAGTTCACCCAATCCTCAAGATACATAGATCTTAAAAACCTGCTACCCAAACTATATGCTTTCCCTATTTATACATATAATGTGGCACCTTTTTTGATCTTAAACAACCACACCACAAAAAATTACTTTACAATCAAATACAATGCTTACTACCTTAATATTATTCGTTTATCTGTTTCATTCCTATATTTTTTTTCGTCATTTATCGCTCAATAGATATTTTCATTCTTATACCAACTACTTCACCAATTACAGATATAATAGCGAAATTATAACCACCACCTAAACACATTACAAAAATAACAAAAAATATATATATTGTACAACAATTTCTTTTTTACATCCTCTTACACTTTGTGTTCTATACTTATATCATTACTATATTGCCTTCAATAAAAACACAGTGCTTTCTTATATATTTACACTACTACAATTAAACAACGGTTATAGCATTATAAAATCAACAGACTAAATTGCCTAATGCTCATTTACTTCTTACCACTTTGCAAAGCACCCCACTTGCCACTTTATTTATCAAAATACTTGTTAATACATAATCCAATCCGTTACGCCATATGCTTTTCAAAAATGAATATCCAATCAACTATACATACATAAACACTAGCTCTTCTACCTTTTTCTTAGCTTAGATTAGTACCAATTAGTTCCCCCTTTTATCTAATCATACAAACCAACTTATATTACAAAACAACTCCACAACAAAGTAATACGCCACTATATAAATACCTAAAATACACACTATACAACACATACAGCATCTATGAACAACACCATTTGTGCACCGCCATATAAAACAACCTTATTTACTCAATAAAAATCATCAATTTTTAATACCTAAGTTAATAAAAATAGCCCATCAAATAAATAACTCAATAAACAACTCAAACACATCAAATATTCAAAGCACCAAACAAAAACAAATTGTTATTTTTAAACATAAAACAACCATTTCTAAAAAAATAACTTGAGTGGCGTGCCGCCACGCAAACGTCTCTAGTATTACGATCGGGGGAAAGCGCTCGTGGAGAGGAGGGCATCCACGTCAGTGTTCTTACGAAAAGGCCTTCCTGATTTTCTAAAATCGCGTACGGGTCCTTCGTTTTTTGTGGAGAGGCCCCTAGAATGTTTTTTCTTCCCAAAAACCCCTCCGCTGCTCCGAAATTATGTACAGGTGCTCCGTATTTTCATAGAGGCCCTCCTTTTTCTCGATAGCACCTCGCGGTATTCATGGAATTACGCACGGGTCCTCGGTTTTATACAAAAATCCCCTTCGCTTTCTCTAAAAATACGTTCGAGTCCTCGCTTTTTCAGATGACCCCCTATAAATTTCTGTCTCTTTTAATTCGGTCCACATAGTAGTTAGCGCGGTGTGGCGCCGCGCACATGCAGTTAGTATACATATTACAGTTGGGATCGCTGCAATCCCATTCGTCCACGTCATCAGGTAAATAATAGCCGTTTGATCTTTAGCTGATGAGTATGTGGCCGTCGGATGGATGATGTTCTTCATTCAAAGTAAGTGCACCTGTACTCCCGGTCAAAGAGCCTCCGAGAGGGTTCTAGATTCTAGTCTCCAGAGACTTCATGCACAAAAATCCTATACGACAGAATTAGGTGGAAAAAAAAATCCAAACCCTTGTATCTGCTGGACCAGCAGAAACACTAAAAAAAAAGAAGAAAGATCATGACCATGTTTTTTCTTTTTTTTTTGGGCAACAGTTAATGATATTTAGCTATGATTAATGATCTTTATCTATATTTTTTAAATAGAAGCGGACAGTAGAGATGTCGACACAGATAATACACATAATTTTAGGCTTAAAGAGCTGTTTGGAGAATCCGTTTTAAAAAACCACCCTATTTATTTCAATTTTCAAATAAACCAAAAGCTAAAGACCAAAAGCTACTTTTGGATTTTAGCTTCTCCGAAAGTTGAAACAAACAAAGTAGTTTTTTGAAACGTATTACACTATGATACCCCTTCTTATGCACAACAGCCCTTAAATTGGATCAGAGATTATAAGATACAGTACGAGCGTGCACAGTATAAAAAACGAACATGGTGAATCTTATAGAGATAACCAAAATAATGACTAGGATGAGTAGATTTGATTGTTTGATTCCTCAACATAGCCATCCAATGGTCTATGTAGTCCCTTGTAGTCCTTCTCTAATTTA